>VZUI01051665.1:0-32955 GCA_013401135.1 Cettia cetti
CTCCTCTCCTCTCCTCTCCTCTCCTCTCCTCTCCTCTCCTCTCCTCTCCTCTCCTCTCCTCTCCTCTCCTCATGTGCCTACATTGCTGCACCAAGGTTAATTTTTAATTGGCTCTTTTTTTCCCCTGTGAAACCTTTGGTCCTATTAACAATCTAAACTGTGGTTTTTGTTATTTGATACTTTTATTAGCTTCAAGAAATGGAGCACATTTCCTGTAAATCCTGCAATAACTGGAGACAATGACATCTTTGAAATTATATTACTTATATAGATGAGTCCTTTCCATGTGTTTTTTCATCACATACTGTACTATTTGAAAAGTAGTGGAAAAAGCTGTAACTGCACCTTACAGAAATGTTCTTTGCCTTAAAAACAAAAGTTTTAAAATATATGCTTGCCAGAAAATATGTGACATCTTTTGTCTATTCATTTTGTTGTTCTTTCGTTGCTCTGAAGACAACATGTTCAGGATTGAACCAGCTGAACAGATGGTTGCTATGTGTCCAAGTCATCAGGGAATGAAAATGCCTGAAAGCAACCCCTTCCTTCTCCCCTCCAAAATAAAATCACTGAGACAAAATCCAAAATGCCACATATACAAATCAGTGTTCTTCTTCCTACAAAGAAAATGGATTATCACTCAGAGAGCATGTTGCTAAATGGTATTCAAAGGACTTCCCTTCACACTGTTGGAAAACACATTGATTGATTGATTGATTGATTGATTTACATAGTTCTGTTTTAACTCTTGTTAATTGATGGATTATCCATGTTATAGATGATTTTTCTAAAAAACAGACCTACAAAACCAACAGTATTCCTTCCTCTTGCCATGTTCAGAAGTTCCTACTGTAAAGCTAGGTCTGGTCGCTCTTCAGTGAAGAGATTTTGCTGCTGTTTGGCAAGGAACTGTCTCTGTGTTTTGCAGCCAAATGCATACATTCAGCGGAGAAAAGCCTAAGGTGTCTCATCTGAGAACATAAACCTTGTTCTGTACATCACAGCATTTAGCTAGTATATTAGTAACAGCTCTTAAAGGTTAAATATAACTATTCTGGCTTCAAAATTCTACATTAGCCAATGGAGAGAGAGACACATATTAAGAATAATGTGACTTGGTATATTTCCTTACTAATATTTATTAGAGTGAACCACATCCATTAGTAACTTAAATACAAGTACTGTAGGTTTCAAGTATTTGTTTCTTAAGTTTACTTTGAATTTTAACTGCATCCATGATTTAATTAGCTCGTTCAAACCACCTGTTACTTTGGAAGCCCTAAAAATGCAAGACTTGTGTAACAAATCTTTTAAAATGTTTTTATTTACTTTATTAGTTAGAATTTATTAATTGATTCAGAGTATGGATAGAGCTATAGATGAATCCAAGCCTCCCTTGTCCACATTTTACATTGGTATTATCTGATCTAGCTCTAACCAAGAGCCCAGTAGACATGTTAGGATGATGCTGTGCCTGAACTAATATTTCCATGCCACTCTGATGTGCAGCAGTTTTCCACTGTTCCTCCATTAGGGTTGAAATTAAGCATTCTGTATCAAAACGTTAACATAGTACTTTGAGGGAGTTCACTTGTCCAATGACTTGGCAGACTATCTGAAAGAACTGAGGAATGAAGACAAATACTTCACAAAGGGATCTGAGAATACATGAATTTGTGGAGAGCTATGCAGAAAAAGCAAGCGTCTGGTAATTTTACAGTCTTTTTGCAGCTAATTTTGGGCTTCTGAGAAAAATGAGCTAATACACCTTGTAGAAAGCTCTCCTGTAACTATGCTCTTTGTGAAAATATTTGATTTTGCCACATGCTGACTACAGGCCACATGAAGACCCTCTCAGGGAAATAATGTATTATGGGTATGCATTTACTTTGATTTGAAACACCATGTAACCATTAGAAATTCTATTGAATGGATGGAATTCATGGGGATGCTTCCATCTGCAATGAAGATAAATTCTCTCAAGTAATTCTGGCTTGATTAATGTCCTCAGCTTGTGTGCAAAAGTCCAGGAGATGTCAAAATATCAAATAAAGAGTAGATATTTCCTAAATGAGTATTTTGTCTACTGGCCACATATAACCTAAGGAAAATTTTCTGTTCACACATCAGCAAAATACTAAATGTTGAAGAGCGTAGTCAGGGATTAATAGGCTGTAAACAAGCTCTAAAGAGAATGTTTTCTCAGTGTTCTTGGGCTTGGTTTACAGACAGATAAGAGGAGAAGATTTCATCTGAGCAATAAATTGGCTGGACACAGAGGTATTCTGACCGAAAGAAATATATTATATTCTTGTAGCAGGATATGAGATCCTTTGGGAGACAAGGTGATTTGTATTCCTATCAATTATGCAGAGAAGAGTTTTTTGCTAAGAAAATTAAGGCTCATATTGATAAAAAGACAGCTCAGATTTTTCACTGTACTTACAGTTTCCACAAAACTACTTTTATTGAACAAGGAGATTTTCTAAGAGGACAGAATATATTTGGTTTTCTGTGTTGCAGCAAATTGTAATGTGTGAACAGATCAGACAATATTTTGCCTGTCTCTAGTTTCTATATTGATAAGCTAAAAAAGCTTTCAAAATTAATTTTTAACTGAAGAACATAATAATTACTGAGAAGAAGAAACATTTTCTGTTTTTATTTCACTTCAAAGGCAAAATTTAGAATACTTCAAAGCTTTTTGTGAACTGATCCAATCTCATTTCTTACTTTTAAAAGCCATGATTTTACTTTTGTATTTTTACAATTCAGTACTTCTTCAGGGTGCTCATTCTGAGAAATAATTCTCCATCACTTGACTAAGCCAGAGCAGGCCTTTTCAACTCCAGTATATGAAGTATTAACTCATCCTCAGAATATGGATGCACTAACAAGATACTGTGAGATATGAATCCAAAGTGAGTTAGTTATTATAGGACTACCCATCCTGACACTTTCACTTGTTGAAACTGCAATGCAATTTTTTGGTGAAGGCCAGTAGGATAAGCAACTTCTCGTTCTTCATTGCACAAGTTATTGTTACCTAAAATGTTGTAAATCATAAATAAAAAAATAAAATTTATTTCTTTACTGTAATTTGCTTATGTTCATTTGATGCATCCTTTTCTCTATCCTGGCTGTTGGTCTATCACAGAATCACACAGAATCACACCATCAATTAGATTGGAAAAGACCTCTGATAAAATTTGGTCCAACCTAACACTGAACACATACTTTAATGTCAGCTAGACTATGGCTCCAAGTGCCACATCCAGTTTTTTCTTAAACACCTCCAGGGACCTTGACTCCACCATCTCCCTGGGCAGCTTGTTCCAATATCTAATCACTCTTCCTGTGAAGAATTTATTCCTAATGCCCAACTTAAATCTCTCCTGGTACAAATTAAGCCTTTGTCCTCTTGTCCTAGTGCTGGTTGCCTGTGAGAAGACACCACCCCCTACCTGGCTACAGTCTCCTTTCAGGCAGTTGTAGAAAGTGATCAGGTTACCCCTGAGCGTCCTCTTCTCCAGATTAAACACACCCAGCTCTTTCAGCTGCTCCTCACAGGAATTATGCTCCTGACTCTTCACCAGCCTTGTTGACCTTCTCTGGACATGCTCCAGCACCACAATGTCCTTCCTGAACTGAGAAGCCCAGAACTGGACACAGCACTCAAGGTGCAGCCGCACCTTGAGTGCTGTGTACAGGGGGACAATCCCTGCCCTGGTCCTGCTGGCCACACCATTGCTAGTTCAGGCCAGGATGCTGTTGGACTTCTTGGCAACCTGGGCACAGCTGTCTCATGTTCAGCCACTGTCACCAGCACCCCCAGATCCTCTTCTGCTGGGCCACTTTTCAGTCACTTTGCCCAGCCTGTGGTGCTGCCTGGGGTTGTTGTGGCCAAAGTGGTGAATTCAGCACTTGGCCTTGTTGAATGTCATGGCACTGGTCTTAACCCATCTCTCCAGCCATTCCAGCTCCCTCTGCACAGCCTTCCCACCCTATAGCAGAACAATACTCCAATCCAACTTGGTGTCATTTGCAAATTTGCTTATGGCAGACTCAGTCCCCTCATCCAGATCATCCATAAACATATTAAACAGGACTGGGCCCAGCACAGGCCCCTGAGGGACACCACTAGTGAGCAGCCACCAGCTGGATGCAGCACCGTTCACCACTCTGTGGGCCCGGCCATGCAGCCGGTTCTTACCCAGTGAAGGGTGCTCCTGTCCAAGCCGTGGGCTGCCAGCTTTTCCAGGAGAGTGCTGTGGGAGACGGTGTCAAAGGCCTTGCTGAAGCACAGGCACACAGAGCCTTCCCTCATTCACCAGGCAGGTCTGCTGGTCATAAAAAGAGATCAGGTTGGTAAGGCTGGACCTGCCCTTCCTAAAGCCATTCCAGCTGGGTCTGATCCCTTGGTTGTAACTGAATGTTTCATGGGATCACTCTCAGGATTATCTGCTCCATAACCTTGCCAAGCACTGAGATCAGGCTGACAGGCATGTGTCTATCAAGTCTATCTACCACATGCCCTTGTATCTGCCCAAGATTTATAGCATATTTGCTTTATTTAACCAAGCATTTAAGGTAATTTCTAAGCAGTTCTCATATTTAATTAGATTCATAATTTATTCTCAATACACTTGAGAGACAAGAAATAGTTCAGGCTTAAGCAGAGAAGTTACATTATTGTTATCAGTTCAAGGAAGTCAAAAATTAAGCATGTGGCAAGCAGGCAACAGACTCTGCAGTGCTGTTCAAAACCTTAACTTTTCAAATCAGATCAGCCAATGCCTGGAGGCAATACAAGACTTCATAAAAAAAGGGAAAAGATGACTGACAGCAATCAGTGAGTTGTTCCCCATGCCACTATGCATAATATGCATCTACAAACACTTGTCACAGAGATGTTTTGTGTTAAGATTCCCTCTCACCAAATGCCTTGTCTTTTTCCATGGCAGCAGCAGTTCCCCCTCTGGCAGTGGTTGTACAGTGAATAGGAATGCAAGACAATCTCAAGACTGTTTCAGGTGCTGCGCATGGCCATTAATTCTATGATGTAAGAATATGCTGGAATTTCTTAATCTTTTCAACAACCATGGAACTTCCTTTCCTGCTGAGTCAATTTACTTTTGATAGATGTGGGCAATGTGTTTTTTATGAACAGGGATAAGCCCAAGAGTATTTCCTTGTCATGGAGGTCATAAATTGGTAAGAACAGCTGTGCTTTACACATTCCACAAATGTGTTCCTGCATGATATCTGAAATGTGAGTGTGCTCTTACCACCTTATAAAAAATACTGCGTCCTAACTTGATCTGAATTCCATTCTTTGCCAATGCCATCTATGGGAAATCCTGGGGTTTAGGCCTTTTGCATAATCATATTTACAAAAATATATGTAGGCTAGCAGAAACATAACAGAGTTGAAAATAAATTTAGTGGCTGTTCCAGTCACCAGCACTGATTTGAAAGATAGTTTGCAGACAGTCTGAAGTCAACTCACATGGAGAAATAGAGAGTTCCCAAATGCCAAATGGAGGGGTCCTCAACAACCCTCACGCATTTGGGAAATTCATGAGTTTTTCTCATTGATATTTTGACTCCGTCTTGGCTATCCACGGGCTGTCTGAATATGCAACCACTGCTAAAGGACCAGATAGGGTTTTATGCAGCTAATAAATTCTCCCCCAGTACTAACAACAACCAACTAGAAATTCTTTCACTTACTAATATTGTAAAGGCATCTTTGAAGTACCAGCTTAGAGAACTGTTAGATTTCTTAAACCTAAAAAAAAAAGTATTTTTGCAGACATTTATACCTATATGGAGATACGTTGAAGAGGAGAGTAAATATGGACAGTGAAAGAGAAAAAAAGAAAAACTTTGGGGTTTGATACTGTTTACAGTCTAATGCATGTGGGCGATGTCTTACTGTAAACACAGATGGCTGTGAACTAGGTCATGCTGAGAAGCCAAGCATATATTTCCAGGCTTTTAATTCCACACTGAAGCAATGATTACTCAGCAAAAGAGCATATATCTGTAGTCCTTAAAATAAAGTATTTTTGATGAGACAGTTTTGAGTTAAAATACATTCTAGATCCAGCAAGTTGAAGCTTAAGTGTGTGTGTCTGATCAAGTTTTCTTTACTGACTGCAAATAAGGCCTGCAGATTTAGTTTTCAAAATTTTCTTATAAGGATGGAATAGGAAATGCAATGTCATATCTCAAGTATTCACAAGATTTCATGTCTGCTTGATCCACTATGCAAAGTAATCCATAATGAAAAACAAGGTAGAGCACTGAGATGCTGCCACGTAAAAAGGCAGATGGATAGAAAGGACAATACAGAAGACAGAGAATTAGTATGAAGCTTGAGTAACTAGTTCTACTGCCTGTCCAGGTACATATCAACTGGATGACCTTGTGATGGTTGCCCAGGCTTTCCTGCCACAGTACTATTACATGGGATAACAAGACTAACTTGCATAAGCAGCGGGTCATGAGGTTTGATACTGTCACAGGTATTTGCATAACCACGTAAGACCATATAATTACCTAGAATATATAACACTACCTACCTATAATAGGTCAGTGGACAGATAGCACAACCTCCAAAGGTTAAAGGGCTTATCTCCAGATTAGTCTTGGCTTATAACTACATATTCCTCTCACTGGGAGCTGTGGGAGGTGAGGAGACCACAGAGGCTTTTGTTCTACTGACAGTTTTTCCTTGGCTCAGTCAAACCACAGCTGCAGCCTTACTAGCTAAAAACAACTAAATGTCTCCTAGGGAGCAGCAGTAGTACTTAAATCTGTGTTAAACTTAACTTACAATGTGTGGTTTAAGTTTGTGTTTCTGGTATGGGGACACCATAAACACCTAGGACAGCTGAGACAGCACAAATTCATTTACTTGTACTGGCTACAAAAATAAGATGCCACCGTGTGAGGTTTCTGCAGCATGAAGTTGTTTTTTCCTTAATGGGAAACACAGGAGAGTGCAGGGAAGCAGTTGACCAAACTGTGGTGGTTTATTTGTTCCTTTCCCTTGGATAACTGGGTTGGTTCAGAGGAGGATATGGAGAGCACCATCAGTTATGTCCTGTATGACACAGAGCCAGGCTCAGCTGGCTGCTGTCCAGAGGGCACATTGCTGCAGGGAATGTGGACAGTAGACATCCTGGGAACCACAGAAGTGGCAGTACAAATGCAGCCAGGGAGAAAGTATTTTGAGTCATTTAGAGTCATTCTTTGAGGGCACAAACCATATGCAACCATGCTCCTGTTCATACTACTTACCTCAGAGTGTCTAGTTATATACAGTAACTTTCAAAGAATTCAATCAGTTGAAATTGTCCATTTAACAGAATGCAGATTTATTAGCGTAACAAAAAGATACAGTTATTAAATTTTATTAATTGTATAAAATCTTATTAATTGAAGCATCACATAAGTCTCCAAATTACCATTGGTAAGAAATTGAAGCAACTTTTCAACACACTAATGTCCAAAATTTTCTGTAACATCTATAAAGCTTACCTGAAAAGAGGGGCACAGAGAATGCGCTCCTTGAATTCTTTGCCTATTAGGCCTCCCTTGAGGCCTAACAGTGATTGAAAACCACAGTCCTCCTTCTTGTGCATTCCTCTTCTCTCCCTTTCATTGACAATAGTGCTGCTCTGATCACACAGTAAGATGAACTCCATGTTCCAGATTAAAAGAATGCAACAACAACAGCAACAAACCCCACAAAATTAAAAACAGTTTTCAAATGGTTCACATGGACTGCCATTTGAGATTCCAGCTGTGCCATCTGGTCTCACAAAAGATCTGATTTCTTGCAAAAATGTCATGCAGCATGGCTTCCAGGGTAAAAATGAATAATAATAACTTCCCTTTTTCCTTTGACCTAGTCTAAATCTCTTCTACTTGAAAGATAATTTCATTTTTCATCTGACATTCTTTATTTTAACAGGCTTTAGGCAACACTTTCTCCTCTGCCTCCTAGAGTTCAATTTTTTTTCAACTTGAAATACTATGTGTCTTTGAAGTAATATAAAACCGTATTAAATTTAGGCAGTCCAGATTTCAGCTACTGAATATTACTTTTTTCCTAACAGTCATTGTTAGAAGTTAAAATAAAAAATTTAACCTTCATATCGATGTGAAAAACTGCCATGCTGTCCCTATTTTAGAATGTCTAAATCTAGAACACATTTGCAATCGGTGAGTAATCACTAATAATTATCATCACTGGCATTCAATAGATTCATTTAGAGGAATAGCTTCCAGTTTCTGATTGGAATGTACCTCCGTGAATTATGCCTGCACAATGAAAAATGTGTGTGATTATTGCTAGTCATGTCACTAACAGCTGGGCTTTATTTATTAGATTGGAAATGATTTTGTTGGCAATGGAGTGGAAAGCCTGTGTTGAAGGAGGTTACCATGTATTTTGTTCAGAGGACATCAAAGTTTGCTTTTATACTACTCTAGAGGGGCAAATTAATTTGTTTGGCAGCATGAAGACTCTATCTGCCTCACACAGATGATATTTTTAATAATGAAATGGTATATAGCTTTCATGTCATACCATAAGGAGAAATGAGACAATCTCTCTAGTAACTTGAACCACAGCAAGATATGAAGAGGATGATTAGCATTATGGATTTAACACAGAATTCTAGAGAAAGCCACAGATGAAACAAAACATGCTGCAGGCAGGACAAAATCACAGAGTGCTTCAAACCTCACTTTTATGTTTGTGATTTAACCTCAGCTGGCAATTGAGCACCACAAAGCCTCTTGCTCATTCTCCCACCAGCAGGATTATGAGGAGAATCAAAATGATAAAAGCTAAAAAACTCATGTGTTAAGATAAAAACAGTTTGATAGGTAAAGCAAAAGCTGCACATGCAAGCAAAGCAAAACAAGAAATTCATTCACCACTTCCCATGTTTAGTCATTGTCAGGAAAGCAGGGTCCATTGTGCATATCAGTTACCTGGGAAGATAAACACCATCACTCCAAATGTCCTCCCACTTCCTGCTTCTTCCCCCCACATTATATACTGGGCATGATGCAAAATGGTCAGGAATATCTGCTTGGCCAGCTGGGGTCAGCTGTCCTGGCTGTGTATTCTCCCAACTTCCCAGGCATCCCCAGTCTTCTCACCAGCAGGGGAGTAGGAAAAGGGGAAAAGGCCTTGGCTCTCAGTATAAACAAAAACATCTCAACACTGTTTCCGGCACAAATCCAAAACATGGCTCCATACGAACCACTGTGAAGAAAATTAACTCTTCCTCAGCCCAAGTCAATACACTCTTTAACCTTAAAGTGTAAAAAATTGCCCAGTGAGGGTATTTTTAAACCAATTTATGAAAAAAACCAAATCAACAAACAAACAATCACATGGAAAAACACATGCTTTCAGTTCCATGAAATGACACCGAAACTTACAAGAATGTAGATCCATTTGGAATCACCATCCATAGCTGAGATTTTTCTGCCTGTGATTGTCTGGATACTAAAATATGGAAAAGACTCACTTACAAGGATCAGAAGTCATATGCTTTCAGCAGAACATTCTATGATGGAGATTTGTGTTCTCCTTGCCCCATCAACATTTCACTCTTTGCATCAGCCACCTTCAACCAAAACGCTTTGATAAAAAACCTCACGATTTTAGGGTTAGTTTTTGTGCGGAAAGAAGAGCCAGTATACTGCAGAATGCTATTTGGCTATTGCCAGCATAACAATCCACGTTAGCCCTGGTTTTTCAGAAGACAAGTGATTTTTCCCCAAGCCCTTTGATTTTATACACTGTTTACTAGTGAGATAGAAAGTGGTTTTCTTGTGGACAGTGCTGCTTGTTGGTAACTTGTCTCTATTTAGAGTTTTGGATGCTATAGAGAGTGGAACACTCTATCACACCTATTCAGCTATTCAAAACAAAACAGATTTGCTGGTCTGGATATAAGGATTAATATACCTTAAGATACCTTAATAGATGGATGTAAGGGACAAAGACCTTGCCTTCATGTAGATAGCTAGAAAGATTCTCACTGACCTAACGGAGAGCCTGGCAGCTTCAGTGGAGTTTGCTAAGCAAAACTGTAGCTACACACAAAAGCTGCTCTTACCTGAACCTGCTTAAAACAGAACTCTTCCAATGAGCTTTGTTATCTAAACAATGGTATGTTACTTTATCTCTCCCCACTCATGCCTCAATGGTTGAAAAAGCATCAATCCACTTCAAAACAACTTCGCCATAAGAGCATCAGACACAAAGCAAGAAACAAAAATGGTCCCCTGTAAAGCAAACTGAAAAAAATTACACAAAATTTATGTCAGATGCAGACACTTGTGACAAAACCACTGTACAGAACGTACTCTGTTCACTGATTCTTGGTGGGAGGAGAACAAATGTACATGGATAGACTCTGGCACTCATCCTGGCAAAACTGAACATTCATTATTACTATTCTCAAGAAATGGCAACAGCTAATTTTCAACAAGGAGGTTGTCTCATCACTTGGTGTAATAGAAAGACCTTTAAATTGCACAAAAATTGTTGCTAGGGGTAATATATGGAGATGGTACAAATGGTAAGATGGGGACAAGACCCTCAGGTGCCATCAAGAACAATCATCATCATGCTTGAATAGGGTTGAAATATGGAGGAATTCTTCAGTAGGACATGACTATGGGCACTGTGGGTAGAACAGTGTTGTAGCTGTCTACTCAATAAATATTCACTACAGTCCTGTTGTCTTTTCTCTACTTATTCTGTTTACAGGACAAAATGGAGTCCTTGTGCATGACTAAGGCTCTTGGGGGAGAAGAAGATAATTATGAAAAAAAAAAAGAGAAATAATAGTTCATTCCCTAATTAGATGAAGAAAATATTCTAAATACTAACAGAGAGTTCTATATTTAAATTTGAAAGTCAGAAAAACAATAACTGTAATATAGTCTATAGACTACATCCATCTCTTTGCGTGGATGCCTTAACCATAAAAGAATAACAAAATTTATGGCATTGCAATGTTTTTGGACTAAAGAGAATATATCTGTTAGTTTGCCCTCTTCTCACTTAAAAAGACTGCAAACATTCCAAACACTCATTTGGAGTTTTTCCAAAGTCAATCTCTATTCAGAACCATTTCTTTCCTTTTCTTCCATTCATTTTTTAAATTATGCCAAAGTGTATAGATTAAGATATGGTGACTATAGCATAAAATAACTATAGAAATTATCCAGCTGACACACTGAAATATCTTTCTGAAGTCAAAGACAGAAGGATATTATCTACTAAATTTCCAGGGTACTAAAATTTCAAGGCAAGTTAGTTGAAATTAGCTCATTTCTTTAGGTTTCATGAATAAACTATAACAGTTCAAAAGAGGGTATTTTTTTTAGATTATTTTTGTATTTCCAGGATAATGAAATTTACACTGATATCAACTGTATCTTGTTTTTCTTTGAAAGATAAACTTCTTTTTCCCAGCGAAGTATTGAGTATTTCTGTAATCAGCCCCTCCAAATGTATAAAACAGATATTAAACAGTCCAGCAATCCATAATAAATTTGTGTGAGAAGGTTCCCTCCATAGTCTTTAAAAGGAAAGTTTGGAATTGGAGGGGACAGTTACACATTGTGCAAATGAGAGATCTGCAAATGGTAGATTGTTTACTGAGTCTTCAGCCAAAGGGAGAAGATGGATCTGGTAAGACACCTTGAAGCAGCTCAGCTACAGTCCTGCTTGATGTACCACAAAATCTTTGCATGTTTTGACTAGGAAATGCTTCAACTAGAAAGGAAAAAGTGCCTGAAAAAAGTCCATAGTTCCTTAGCACATTGGTAGTTGACACTGGAAAAAGGTTAAGTAATTTTGTTGTAGTGCAACCTGCCCCTTCAAATCTGTGCCTCTTCTGCATTATTTCATCTTCTTAGGTAAACTGGTATGTAAAACTATACTAGTAAGCATTTTCTTAGTCTGTTAGATATGTGACTTACACAATATTCCTATGCCATAAACCTGTAGTTTGACCTTAGAAAGTGAAGTCTTGTTGACTGTCATTGAGATTCAGATCAAGTTTTCTGGAAAGAAAACCTAAACTTTTGATGATGGAAAAATTTTGGCAGAAATTTTTCTGGAAGAAAATGTATACGATAAAGACTAGTGTGAACCTTGAAAAGAGATCCCACCAAGGTAGATCAAGTACTTAACCTAGCCTATATCTTATCACTTTTTAATTTAATTATCCGTATTAGCTGACTTCATTGCTTATTCCAATAGTCTACCCAAATTCAGCTGTCAGAATGATGTGGTTCAGCAACATCTGAAAACTAAACCCCTGTTTGATCTGGTTTGGATTATATGCATCCCTATCATCATCTCTTAAGCTTTTTGTCTTCAAGTTTCATCTGTTTTAATGGCGAGCAAGAATAAGAATTAGAGAGAGATGAAAACCCTTGAGGGAAATTATTTTGACTACTCAACATTAATGAAATGAAAGCATCCTGTACTCAGTTGATTCTCAATTAAGTTATGTAAGAGCAATATTCAGACATGAAAAAATTCATAAATTACCAATCACATAAGTTTCTTTCCTTTTTTTTGTTTTCATATGGTTTGGGGTTTTTTAGTGTTTCTGTTTACCTTGGGTAAGAGAAAAACAACATACTACATACTCTGGCAAAACAACATGAGACCCTTGGGAAGTGCTCTCACTTCCAAGAAGAGATGCAAAAATCATCTGAACCAAATGTGAACTGAACCAGAAGTGAGTTAAACATCTGGTTTTGGACAGAATTATATTTTAGTTACACAGCTTTCAAATTGCCTGCAGTTTCATGTTTAAACAAAGATCCTTGTGGAGCCATTATAATGTGTTACCATGCATTAATATTTTATTGTATTTATTGTAAAAGTAATGTAAGATATGTTTTGTCCCAACTACAGCTACATTTTAGGAATGCAACATTCTTGTTCAGATATAATAGTAAAAGATGCTAGTGGCTGACTTTGAGAGTCTTTGATGCAAAGATTGTTACACCGCTAGACCACTCTTCACTGTCATGGGAATTTTGAAAGTAGTGAGAGGTGTTTCTAAGCCTTCCTTTTTGTTCCCTCTCCTGGTGGCACAACTGTCCTGATGCAACTCTGTGTGAGATTATACTATAAACATTACAGCTTACCACAGGCCAAGTTAAAAAATCCTTGCTCAGAAGAGTTTAAGGAGTGTTTTCAACACAGTTTGATCAGTTCTTTGGGTGCTGCTGTCCAGAAGTCAGCAGCATCCTCAGAACAAAGGCCAGGAGTAGAGCGCATGACAAAGAAAAAACTGACAACTGCTTAAAGCTCATCTCTCAAAATTATAGCCCTCTGCATAGTTCTGTAATTGCTGTGCTGACATAGTCAGTGCTTAAAAAACAGTGACAGTGTTCTTTGTCTGCCAAGGTACAGTGATAACATAAAGCTCAATCTTGGTGTAATGAACAAGGATGCAGCTAATTCCAAAACACTGAATATAATGTTCAACACCAGTTTGCCAAAGATATTTTTGGACTACCTACAAACACTAAGTTTGTTAGCCATGGTGCCCCTATCAGAGTTTAAGTGATGAATATTGTGATTTTTCTGTATTAGAGTGGAAGCCCAGTAAATTCAGTGATGTGAGACAGGGCTGAGACCAGCATAAAACTGATTTATGATTAAGCCACAAAATACCCTTTAATAAGCATTCGCATGTCATTATATTAAGGCTATGTGTGTTAGAAGAAGTACTATTCAATACTGCTATGGAATGTGATTAGCTTCACAAAAAAAATATGCACTTCAGGAGTTGTGTGAATCAAGAAAGGAATGAAGGGTGTTTCTTGTGTTAAAAGACTAGCCTAGAACTCAGGGGTTTAGTCTTTACCTTAGATTCACTGGACCATTTAGGATTGGCTTTTCAAAGGTGTTATATATCAGCATTTACTGACTGTAACTGTAATTGTGAACATGGAAGCTCTGAAAATTAGTCTTTCAAGCTCACAGGATATCACAGTACTACAAAATAAAGGCTACCTGTTTACTTTAGAAGCACATTAGTTACAAGTTTCTTGATTGCTCTTGCATTTCCAGTACGTTTAGTAGTTTGTTTTCCAGCTGTCTTTTGTACTATCTTCACCTCTTTAACTCAGTGTACTTTCAACGCTCTTTGGATTTCAGTGCTTGTTAAAGACTTCAGCATAATACCTGCAAAATTTACACACATTCATTGCTTTATTGTTGAATTATTAAAGTTTTTCCAGCAGAGAAAAGGAGATACTTCTTGGAAACCTTGAAATGCCCATGTGCCTTATGCCTAATATATAAAAGGCAGATTAATTCCAAGCTATAAAAATAAACAGCTCTCTTTGTTCTTAAGAGGATTTGGATTGAGTGGAGTGGCTTTATAAGTATATGATTGCTTAGTACTGAAGTTTGGAAACAAAACAGCAAACGTATTATCCATTCATAGTTAAAATTACCAGCTTTTGTATTTTCAACTTGGCTGTTCCTTGAGCTTCTTATTCAGTCTCTCTGCTTGAGGTCTGTGTACTTTACAAATTTTTTTAAATGAATACAGAAGAAGTCTAGAATCCAAACCCACCATGAGAAGAAGGAAGAGAGGCAGTGATGGAAATTCATATATTTAACTGAAAAGCCCACAGGATTATGCCAAAAAGCATGAATAATTACAGCGCAGCAGTCTCTAGCTCCTTCCAAATCTTGCTCCCCTCTGTGACAGTGCTGTGGTTTGCAGTGACTGCCCTTGTGCTGGGCAATTTTGTGATGTCATTTTCACATGGTCTTACAGAAAAACCTTGCCCATTGATTTCCTCAGTATTTGGATTTCCATGGAAGGTTTTTGAAACAAGTATATTATTTCCTTTCCATGAAGACTAAAAATACCTAATAGATTTGTGGAAGAGTAGGGTTTAATCCTGCAACTCTTGGCTGAAATTCCTCCCACCTGTTTATGTCAACACTGCACTTAGATCAGTACAGCCCTGTCACTTCCACCCTAGATGTGGCTAAATCAGATAAGTGATGGGGTGTTTTCAAACTTGAGGCAATGTTGCAAATGTACAAAGGGAAAAGGTATGTTCATAAAATAAACAGAGCATAGGCAATAACAACATAACAAGGCAGGCATGGCCTTGGAAATTGGAATGAGATTCCTCATGGAACAACTCATAGGTTTCAGGGAGGATACCGCAGGAAGTGAGAGCCACAGCCCTTAATCAAGTGCTTCTTCCAGAGCTGAGAAGTGTCATGAAGCACAAAGGTGATGGATGAAGAAAGCAGAAGGGTGTAACTGAGGAAGGAAACAGAGACTGTCTATACTTACTTTAATAAAGCTTAGCAAAACTTTCATAATGAGGAATAATAACTACAATTAAGAGGCAGAGATTAATGAGAGCTAATAAAATAATTCAGCATTGAAACGCAGTGCAAGTCTAAATATAACTGAGGGAGGTATAAGGGCTTTAGGCCACATTGTTATTGCTAAGCAAAGCAAAATATGTGCTGGCAGGGCTTTCGTACATTCTTAACTCCCCTTATATTATGTTGCTTTGTGAAACTACCAGGCAGATCTCATAACCTTCTCTTGGCATTCTGCCCATTCCATACAGCATGCAAAAACCCAGTCTCCTTTCATGAACTTTTTCAGGTCTTATCTTCAACACCATCTGATAATACACCTCTTTTCCCAGGATTATTTTTCTAGTTAGTGAGGTAAGAGGAATAGCTGAGATAGCTGGAGTTGTTCAGCATGGAGAAGGCTTCATAGAGACTTCATTATGGCCTTCCAGTACCTCAAGGGGACTGGAAAAGAGAAAGAGTTTTTATAAAGGCAGACAGTGACAAGAAAAGAGGCAATGGTTTTAAATTGAAAGATGGCAAGTTTAGATTAGATGTTAGGATGAAATTCTTTACTGTGAGGGCTAGGCACTGGAGCAGGACTACTGGAAATGTTGCAGATGCCCCATCCCTGGCACTGTCCAAGACCAAGCCGGACAGGGCCTTGAGCAACCTGTTCTACCAGAAGTTATCCCCGTTCACAGCAGTGAAGGTTGTAACTAGATGATCTTTAAGGTCCTTTAACACTAAACCCATACTTTAATCACTGATTCCATTAATATTTTGTCTCTAAGCAAGTGCAAAGCCTGTGGTTCAATGGGTATGGGCATCAGGTGTACAGGTTAGGGAAATCCAGAATTACTTCTGTTGTCCTCCTAAAACAGGTTGTGCTCATGTCAGCTTTGTCACACTACTTCAGTGGGGATTTTCCAGATGGTTGGCACGTATATCCTTTTTAGGTGCTGGTATGAGCAGTATTAGTCAGGTAAAAGTTAATGTATCTCATTAGCCTTGTTCATTGCACCAATGCAATAAGTTTTCACGTTGGGAGGACAACAAGCATATTAAAAGAGCTTGTAGTCGGGTGGGGATTGGTCTTTTTCCCCAGATAACAGGTGGCAGAATGAGAGGACAGTCTTAAGCTGTGCCGAGGAGGTCTAGGTTGGACACTAGAAAGAAATTAGAAGAAATTCTCCACAGAAAGGCTGATTGGGCATTGGAACGGACTGCCCAGGGAGGTGGAAGAGTCACTGTCCCTGGTGGTGTTTGAGGAGACTGGATGCGGCACTTGGTTTTAGTGGTCTAGATGACAAGGTTCGATCATAGGTTGGACTCGATCTCACAGGTCTTTTCCAACCTAGATTCAGTGATTCTGTGTGAAAGTGTTCGTACCGCTCTAGAACGGACGCGGTGCGTTTTTTAATTAATTGAGAAACATTGCTGGGGTTGTGTGCGTTTTCTTTGTTTGGTGCTTGTTTGTTTTGGGAATTCTTTTCTGCACAGCGAACGCCGCTCGGTCTTTCCCGCCTGTCAGCACACGCTCCGCAGCCGCTTTCCCGGTCACGCGGCGTGCCGTCCGCCCGCGCGGCCCGTGACGCGTGTGCCGGGGGCGGACGGAGGGCGGGCCCCGGCGGCCATGGCGGCGGCCATGGCGGAGGCGGCGGCTCCCGATTACGAGTCGGCGGAGCAGTACACGCGCGCGTTCCGCGTGGGCGCCCTAGGCCTGGGCTGGCGGCGGCTGCTGGGGCCTCCCGACCTCTCACTGGCGGCGGAGGAGGCGGAAGAGGCGGACGTGGCCGTGGCGGCGGCGCTGGGCTGCGCGCCGGGCACGGCGGCCGAGCTGCGCACCGTCTGCAGGTGGGGAACCCCGGCTGTCTCCAGGCCGGGATTTGCGGCTCCGGTGCGAGGGGGATGCCGGTGGTCTCGCTCGGCGCTGGTGCGCGGGAGGTGGCTGGTGCTGTCGCCAGACGTCGCGGTGGTTTCTCAAGAGAGGCGAAAGGTGCTCGGGCAAAACCGCGTCAGAGAAACCTTTTCCGGGCCTGTGGCACGCGTGTTTCTATTTCCCGAGGAAACACAGAATCGTAGGCTGTCAGGGGGTCGGAATGGACCTTAAAGACCATATAGCCCCATGCCATGTCCAGGAACACATTTTGCAAGACCAAATAAGTTAGAGCTCCATCTAGCCTGGCCTTGAACACTGCCAGAGTTCTAGCATCCGCAACTTTGGACAACCTGTTCCAGTGCCTCACCACCCTCACAGTAAAGAATTTTTTTACCAATGCCGAATCTAAGTTTGTCCGTTTTTCATTTGTACTGAACACTCCTTATCCTGTTGTACAGTTCTTTATGAAGAGTTGGTCACCAACATCCCTGTAGGCCAAATATACTGTGAAGGCAAACAGTTTTTCTGGAGGGTAGTCCTGCGGTGGTGGAAACTTTGTTACATCCGTGAACTTCAAACAAACAGTTTGAAGCTTCAAATTACACGGGTAAACATTTAGAAACATGGTACTGGTTAAGTACTTAAAGGTACCTGAACATCTTCACGGTTTCAGGACACCCCCAGTCACGCAATGAAGCATACACCTTACATGAAGAGATAAGGCATCTGTTTGTATTAACGAAGAATCATAAAATCACAGAATGGTTTGGTTTAAAAATCATCATGTTCCAGTCACTCTGACATGGGCAGGGACACCTTTCCCTAGAGCAGGTTGCTCAAAGCCCCATCCAGCCTAGCCTTGAACACTGCCAGAGATGGGCATCCACAGATTCTCTGGGAAATTTGTTCCAGTCCCTCAACACGCTCACAGCGGAGATCTTCTTCCTAATACTAATCTAGGCCTACTCTCTTTTAGTTTGAATCCCTTAAAACATCTAGAGTAGTTCGGGTAGCTGGCAGCATACAGTACCTGTTGAGTGTCTCTTGGTCCTTAGCCTCCACTGACTTGTTTTTCTCAGGGTGGTGGTGAAATCAGAGCTGTGTAAGTGCTTTGCCAGTATTGAAGCAGCAGCAGCATCTAACATGCAATGGCTGGAAGGCTTTCAGGTCACATGGATAGTGAGAATTGTCTTTGACCTGTAGAAAATGCCTGATTTCAGGCAGTAATTCCTGTAGAAAGCATCACAGTTGGTAATTTCTTTGTAGTCCATCAGTAAGGAAGACATGCCAGAGTTCCGATCCTATCTGTATAGCTTTGAGCTTCAGCTATCACAGTTTTGCTGACTAGCATAAATTTTTACCATTACTAGGCTTAGTAAAAATAGATAATGATGTTGGTTTAAAAAGAATGTATTCTGGTGTGGCAGAAACTGTGACAATTACTCTGTAGGCTCTTCCAGGGTAGATGGTCCTTAATTGCTCCCGTGCTCCTTCTTCTGACAACTCTGTTTGCCTGAGCCTATTTGTTGCTGTTTTCATTTAAATTCCAAGGAGTTTTTCCTGTGGTTTCTTTATTTTTCCCCACATTCCTTCTGCTTTTTTATTCTGTTCTGTTTTCTTCAGTTTACACCTGCTGGCAGGTGCTGTTGGCATTTGCTGATATTACAGAGCAATGCTGTATGTTTCAGGCTGTGTACTGTGAACGGTGGTCATATGGGAAAGAGAAAAAAGACTGGTGATCTACAGCGGGGAGAGAACTGATCATCTGGCAGCCTTTTGTTGGCTTTGCAGTAGAATGTAGCTAAACCTACACATCCTGGTTTGACCTTTCCCCTGTTCAGGCTGGAAATCCCAATCCATAATCTCTACATGCTTTTGCTTTTAAATTAAATAGCCCTAGCCTCTTGAGTCTCTCCTTAACATTGGCCAACCTCAAATCACTTTCACTCACCTGTTCTGAGCTGCTCATATTTCTCTCATGAGGAGAGATGAGGACACTGGGCTACACCAAGATCTGTTCTAGGATATCCTGGGATCACATTTATTACTCGTGTAAATATAACTGTATAAGATGAAATGCACACATAATGGATATAAACACAGATTTTGCTGACTCTAAAGTACTTTTAAGGAAAATTCTGACAAAATAAGTAGGTTTTCTTTGGGTAGAAGAGAGATAGGAAGATGTTGATATGCCTACATCTATTTTTAAAATAGTGTTAGATTAAAAAAAATCTTTAATGGATTCAGGATGAAGTTTTTCAATATCAATCATTAAATCTTTTTTAGAGTGGTGATATAGTGTATGTTTAAGTATTCCTGACAATGTAATCTTCCGGTGAAGAGAAATGGTATCATGTTTAAATGCTGTTTAACTCTCTGGCCACCCCAGTGCAATGTGGTTATTGTGTTTTTTTTTTTGTTTGGTTGGTTTGGGGTTTTTTTGTTGGTTTGATTTTTGAGTTTGTTGGGTTTTTAATTTTTTTGTTTATTTTGTTTTGTTGGGTTTTTTTGGTTTATTGGTTCATTTTTTTTTGTTGTTGTTTGCTTGTTTGTTTTTGTTTCATTATTATTATTTTTCTACTTTCTCCCTGTAATACATTCCTGCAAACAGAATGCAGGAAAAAATTTGTGTCTTCGCTCACTTGCATTTGACTCAGTAAGAATGCCTTGCATATTGCTCAAGTTGTATGCTGATAATCATTATAGAAATTGCTTGTGTTTTCATCGTATCGTAAACAGGTGTAAAATTGTGTCTTTATCTGGAAGATTCCATCAGTAATTCTCTTAAATAACCAAGGTGACAAAAGAGTATAATTCTAGGTTTTGTTCAAATGCCTCAGGAGTCTGTGAACAAAGAAGTGCTGGTATTCATAATTGGTGCTGGACTGAAGTTCTTGAATGTTGGAGATGCTGTTAGCCTGTTGGAGCTATGTTATTCGGTTTTGTCTTCTGTGTGATTTGTTGCATGCATGTACAGGGCAGCCTAAGCCTCAAATGACTGTGGGTTTTAGATTGGTCAGGAGAGGTAAGGCTTGTGGGTACCTTATTCAACTTTAGCCCTAATTCACCTTCTTGTTTAATTAGAAGGGGTAGTTGTAAATATCTCTTGGGATGTGTTATAAAGCTGCATTAAGCTAGCATTAACGTCTTAACATATTAGTGTAGCCGTGCAGGGTTTGCCCGCGGCCAGCTCCGACCCTGAGGCCACAGATACAGCAGGCTGAACAGAATGCCACCGCCTGCACTGTGGATTCTTTTACCCTCAGCGTCAGAATGGAGGCACAGCTCCGGTGGAGATAGAAGGAAGGACTCTGACTGAGTAGACCAGAGGGTGTTTATTCCTGGGATCCAGCTCAAAGAGAGCGTGGATCAAAGCTGTGCATAAACTTTTGACTGGGTAGGATCACAGGGGTGAGAACAATCGAGGACCAAAAGGGAAGGACTCAGGAGGGGCTCTGTGGACATCAATCATATCGATTGATCCAGGGAAAGGAGAAGGGGATTTCCCAAACCCTAACTAACAACACCCTTCCTGGAACCTTCTAGAAGGGAGGGAGAGGCCGGGGCTGGAGTGACAGGGCCGGGGATAGGGGCAACTGAGATGGACGGGGGGAAGGATCGCGGGTCAGAGCAACTGGGGAAGGTTGGGGGTACATGGAATGAACAATCGGGGGTACAGTGAACGGATTCAAATACAGAAATGTACAGGAACTAATAAGCTAGTTTGCACTGCTACATGTTAGTATTTAGCATCTTGGGGTATTAGTGTCTCAAAGGTGATGAAAGTACTATCTTTAAAATATGTGCATTATAAAGAGTAATATGAACACTATCTGCTTATTGTAAAGTATCAGGAAAAATACTAAATTATCTTTGAATTTCTAAAAAAGCAAATTCATTGTGCTGCTAGAATATTCTAGGAAAAGTAAAGTCGCAGTGATTAAAGGCTTAGTTGGTAGTCTATTTCCAAATCTACATTTCCAGAGAGTTCTCTTTGGTGTTTTTATTTCTGATCACCTTAAAATATCTTTATAGGGGACGTAAATTCATATAACACTTCGCATTTGGCTTTTTTTAAGTGACACTTTCAACTCTTTCTCATTACTGTCCTGCACTTCACCTTGGTTTCCATTAAACAGCATGGCCAGTGTTTTCCCCTCTATTGTAACTGTATGCACTGAATGAATTCGTTGTGCATGCAGGGAATAGTAATAGTCTCTTTGGGGTCACAGTAGGATCCCAAGCTTGTGGCAGTCAGGAGTGAGGTGTTCCTAGTGCAAACTCTGTATTGCATGTACTTTGTGTCTTAGGTGTCTGACACTGACTTAGTTTCTGGAGGTATCAGTATTTACTTTCTGTTTGTAAAAGCCTGGTTTCCTCAGGACCATGGACCAAGTATTGCTGATGTGGTTCCACTGGCAACAGTGGAGTTACACAGTGGGAGCTCCAGCATGGCCTGTATGTAAGGCCACACAGCAAAGCCTTTCAAGGCTTCAGTGCATGCAATACAATGATGTATGTAATTAATTATTAGACTGTTTTTTAAGACTAAAAAGGTGCTCTGCTTTTCCTTTAGAAATCGAGGGTTTCTGATTTCACAGGAGTGAGAAGAGGCAAGATACTGGTGCTTGCAGGGTTCCATGGAACTTGTCAGGGGTTCAATGTCAGTATCTCTTTACACTAGCTACATTTCAGTCCTTACAAGGAAAAAGAGGAAGCAGTTTTAATGTCAACTGTTTTACTTAGTGTCTGCTTGTAGCAGCTTTTCTGGGGATGTTAGTTTTTTCTGTGAAGCAGGCAATTAGTGGTCATGGTGTGGGTAGCGCAGCCAGAGATCCCGCCTAGGGCTATGAGAAGAGAGAAAGCAAAGTATTGGTAGTAAGTTCTGACATACTGTTGGTGGGTTCTGGCACAGAAGGGAAGTAGGAAACTGTCACCTTTGATGCAAGTAAAACTTCACAATGGCAGGTAATAGACATTTTCAGATCCTGCAAATAATACCTGTGGTGTTTAAAGAACAGAATACAAAATCATTTCCTCAAAATGATACATATTCAAGTGACTCGGGCTCTTTGGTGAATGGGATCACTTATCATAGCTGGAAGACTTTGGAGAAATAATTTCGTCATGTTATCAGTTTTACAGAAAGGGTCAGTTGTGAGTTAATTTATCTGTCAGGCAAGATCCTTTACTTGATTATGTGGGCTGCTTATAACACAGCTCTGTGCTGCCTGGAGAACAGCCTCATCTAAAAGGCTTATAGTCGAACTGTGCTCTCCAAAGTGCTGTTCTCCATCTTTCTGTTAGTTAAATTTCTGTTTCTCAGCTGTGTTTCAGTCTACATTTGACAGGATTCATTTGGTTGTCTCTGCCTCCACTTCCTCAAGTGGGAATCTAAGAATGAAGTTCATTCTGTTTCCAGGGGATTGTAGCTCATTACTGCAAAGTTCCTTTTAAAATGGTGCTTCTGAAAGAATCACATTTTCTTAGTAACTAAAAAAAATGTTTTCTGTTTGAGATGAAAACTGTGAAACAGAAAGTTTAAAACTTTGTATGTTGCTGAATAAACAATAGTAAATAAATAAGTAAATAAGTAAGTAGATAGTAACTAAACAATAGTAAATTCATATTACTGTCAATATAGGGTGACTTTATTGGCTCATCAGAGCAAAGACATCTGTCCACAATCAAAATTTTGTCTCTAACTTTTGCCTATTGTCAGCTGATAACAGTTGATTCCAGACTTCTATTTCTCAATTACTTTGTATTCCTATGCAGTTCCTCTCCAAAGGGTTGTTCATTACTGCAGCAATATTATTGTTGACATGGGGAATGTTATAAGATTATAATGAAAAAGAATATAATGAAATCATAGATGTTGTTGAGGATAAATGGTACAGTCCAACAGGTTTTCCTGGACTTCACCAGTGGTAATTTTGTCCCATGAAGGGTGGGTTTGCACAAGAGTTTGCTGGGATTCAAAATGCTGGTGGACTTAGGCATTGGAGTAAGCCCTGCATTTATATAGTCCACAAAAGCAATCAAGTCTGATTCAAAGCAGGCTCTCTGTTTTAAATATTTTTTTCCTCAGACTATTTTTAAGCTGGATGAAATTCTATTGCGATTAATACAAAATGCTTCTGAGAAGTACTGCAGAGGAAGGGATGTGCATATGATGATTCCTCTGAATCTGGTGTGCTGCAGTGCACAACCTGAAATGGGAATTTATAAATGGGACCTAGTGGTGAAACCACATCCAGGTTCCTGCCTCTTGGGCTTCTACACAGACTACACAGTGAGAAATCACTGCCATGTCCAAAGAGGATAGCTCCAGGTTTAGATTAGATATCAGGAAGAAATAGTTTTCTTTGCAGAGTTGTGAGGCACTGGAACAGGTTTCCCAGAGAATTTGTGGATGCTCCATCCCTGGAAGTGTTCAAGACCTGTTTGGATGCCGTGAGCAATCTGGGCAAGTGACAGGTGTCCCTGCCAATGCTGCTGGCAGAAATGGAACTAGATGAACTTTTAAGGTCCCTTCCAACCCAAACTGTTCTATGATTCTGTGACTCTATCTGTTTTTGTTTTTTTTTTAATTTTTCTAGCGTTGATATGTTAATGCCTTCTGAAAAAGAAGAGGACCCAGATGTCATTCCAGAAGACAGCAGTCTGCTTACTCTTCGGTATGCTGTTACAGTGCTCCCACAGTACCCTTTTTTGGGATGGGGTGGAAAATCAGCATGGAAGTACGGCTGGCTGCTTGATCCCTTTACAGCAATGCTTTCTGAGGCACCGTACAAAAATACTGTAAAAAGGCAGAAACACCAGCTTATGTTGGGGTCATTGTATGAGTCTTCTGCTTGAATGTTGCTTAGGAATTTTTTATCAAGATATACAGAGTATGCCATCTTTCTTACTGGAAAAGGGTTTCTCGACCTAGGTGCTTCTGAAGTAGTGCCTAAGTTTGGAGTGTGCAGGGTACTTCCGACAATCATGTATTGAGATTCCTTCAAAGAAACCTGTCTCACAAGTCTAGTAACTCACAGTCCCACTGAAGCAGCCAGACCGTAACTACTGATGCTGTATCCAGATAACCTCTTTATCTGAACCCACTCTGTTTTGTTGAATTTTGTTTCATTCATGGAATTCATTGATGTTACTGCTGCATTTCAGAGGTTACCCAATATATGTAAGGTTTCTATCAGTTGGCAAACTTGGCCAGTTAGGCCTTTGCTGTACTTTACATAGCACTAATATGAAGAAATGTGTTTCGACTGTGATCAGTGTTAAGCCTGATTGTTACTGAATATCCTTGGGAAGGTCTGGAGGACAAGTAAACTTGCCCTGGATGTTAAGGATTGGGTGTTCATGCCGTGGTTAAATACTTGCATTTTAGTAGGTATTCTACTTTTGATACTCTTTCTTCTACAAATGATAATGAAGGTTTGGGTTTGGGTTTTTCTAAAGTGTCTGTGCTGTGGGGCTGAGAAAGAATATTTGTGAGTTGCTTTTTCCTTGTGTTTTGCTTGAACATTAAGTCGAAAGAGTTATTGAAACAGCTTCCTCAAAGGTGACAAATTGTTTTGTCCTAGGACAACCTCTTCAAGCAACATTTTGCCATTTTTTTATTGTGAGTGTAAAATTGCTCACAAACAACCTGTCATTTGTTTGAGGGGAAAAGATAAGATGGGGAGGGAACCCACAAACTAAATCCACAAGCTGGCCTCTGCCTTATCAGGTTTTATGAAAGTCAGGAGATGAGTATTTTATTTTAAGTAAGTCTGTCCTGCTAAGACAAATAGGAATCCTGCTCTTTGAAAGGTGTTCTGTAGTAGTTTCTGTCATTTAAAAATACGAAATTCTTGAAATTCTACATGGAAATTATTGAATGAAATTTTGTCTTGCATTCCTGCCCCTCAGAATCAGAAAGAAAGCCTTAGAAAGGAGAGAAGAAACAATTATTGTGGATCGGGCTTGCAGACAAGAAACTCTTACCTATGAGATGGTAAGTTGCCTGTCATCTTATAGGCTCTGAAGACACCCAGAATCCAAGTTCTGGTTGCTTTTTTACTCACCGCTATGAAATGTACCCTATAAATGTTTGGAGATAGAAGTTTGCAGGTGATTATTAAAGACAGAGACATTTTATAGAAAGATAGGATAGGAAGTGTGCTCTTAACTGTCTGTTAATACTGGATGTAGTTAAGGAGGAAGTCCAGCTTGTTACCACTGTATGACTGCTTTTACTAAGTGCTGTGAACTTACAGCTAGACATAGATATAGACGTGTGATGGTTTTGCTGCTAGAGTCCAGTGTTGGAAACTAAGCTTCACTGTGTGAATGGTTGCGAGCTAGTTTCAGTAGGGCTGAAAGAAGAAAACAGTAGCAGCACAGTGGTGATAAATTCCTAATTCTGAGCTTTGTAACCCAACTGCCCGGAACCAAGAGCATAATCATCAGCCCCTCAAAACCCTTATTGGAATTTTTTAGCTATGCTTAATATTTTTTTATTTTTAATGATTTCTTCACAAACATTGAAGTCCTAAACAGCAAAAGCTCATCTCATAAATATTTATAAAATCATTAAAAGACCTTTAGGATCATTGAGCCCAACCATTGCCTTCACACAGCCAGATCCACCACTAAACTGTATCCCTAAGCACCACATATACACATTCTTTGAACTCTTTCCGGGACACTGAAGTGCTGGAGTCCATGGCTTGAACAAGCCATGAATTGCTGTAAAAATTAGGGACAGAAGTGTAGTGAGGAAAGAACCTCATGTGACTATTAAACTTGTTTTTCCTCTTGAGGTTTCCTGGTCTGTCATGAATTATCATGTTTCAGCTGTTCAGAAACCCAGGCACATTATGTAAACAACATGATGCAACTATACTGCTGGGCTCTTAGCCTGGGGAATATCTGAGAAAATATTAGCAACAGAAACCTTCATAAGGGGTTTCAATGAGTAGTGTCTTACTGCTGTTTCTGAAGAATGAGCACATGGTCATTTATTGCATTCTTTAAGCAAGCTGTGTCAGAGCTGTGATTCTGTGGTTGGTACAAATGCCTTCATACAGGAGGAGAGCAGTAAGAAACATGAGTTTGGAATGTGCCACGTGAAGAAGGCAGATGCAAGGCAGAGAACACAAGTATCTCTGAGTGTCACAGCAATACAAGTTCTTATTACTAAATCTGAGGAATTTTCCATGCTGATGGGAGGTGTTTGTGCAGGAAGTATTCTCTCTTGATTTGTTGGAAAAGGAAGAAACAGTCACAGAGAAGTACTCTCCCTCATTTTCATAGCTGGGCTGTGTCTTAAACACAAAGCAGGATGGAAAAGTAGAATTTCTTTTTTAAAACCCAGTACTGTGGCAAGGGCAGTGCTAGGTTTTGGGTTTGGATTTTGGAGAAATTGTGGCCTCCAGCTCTAATAGGAGGAAGTGCTGCATTGACTGTAATTTTTTATATATTTAATTCTGTGTATATTTTCTATGTTAATGTTTCCCAAGTTAAGGGTTGCAATCCCCCTTTACATATGAAAGCATTCAAAGAGCATTTCAAAGCATGAAGTGGTAAAAGTTGGTAGCAGCTGGGTTCCATGAGGGCAGAATGACAGCAGCCTCCAATTCCTGTATGAAGGGCCTCTCAATAGCCACAGAGCAGCCATCTGTCTTGAACAAAGCTGAGAAATGAAGGAACATGCTTGAAATCAGTAACTGGAGCAGTTGAGCAGTTTCTTACCTTTCTAATGTGGAGGAAGTAGGCTGTTTTCAATTCAGAAGGCTACATAATCAAAAATGAGTTAGCATTTCTCAGCATTTCTCAGACTGTTACCCAGGGTTTATTTTATATATATATATATATATATATATGGTTGCCAATATAATATGTATGTGTGTGTCTATGTTTTTCAAGGAGTCACATGCAACTGGAAAGAGGCCAGACAATACAACAGATCTAATTGAGGAGGGAGAACTACTTTTAACTCTGAACATATTTTATCCTGTTATATTTCAAAAGGTTGGTATGAAATTCTCTGGGTTGTATTCTGATTTTTTCCTATTCAGGTAATATCTTGCTCTCCCAAGCAGCTAAAATCAGGGAGTGTACTGAAGACATGTGGTAAACTCTTCAACTCTGAAAATTTCTTAAGACTCTTTCAGAATCTGGCTTTCATTTTGTTAGTGGTTTACATAACAAAACTTATACAATAATTATGCAGCAGTTAATTTATTTTACAGAAAGTTAAAAACCTGAAACTAAATACATGAAAACTAAAGTACTCTTTCTGGATTTGGGATAAGTGAGCTCTGATTTTCTGTCTTTACTGCACTTTCCAATGGGGAATGTAACTTCTGAGTTTCTGAATAAATCTATTAAGTGTCCATCTTAGGAGAGGCTATGGCAAGATGCTGTTCAGAGAAGTGATATGCCAGATGTTGCTAGTAATGACCATAAGATGTCAAATGAAGAGCAATGGTGATGCTGACAAGTTATTATTTATCTGAAGTTTGTATGCTGTGTTCTTTGTAGCATAAAGAACACAAACCCTACCAAACAGTCCTTGTATTGGGCAGCCAGAAGCTCACTGAGCTGAGAGACTCCATTTCCTGTGTCAGTGACCTCCAGATAGGTGGTGAGTTCAGCAGTCAGCCAGATCAAGCACCAGAGCACATCAGCAAGGTAAAACTTTCAATGTGGAACCCTTTACATGTATAGAAGTCTTGAAAACATAGAGAGGGAGGCAGAGTTTTGTTTTATTGTTTTTTTTTCTTCAGCCCTAAATTCAGCTACATTGTTTCTGCCTGTTGGTTGCACTGCAAGTAAATACTTCATAGTGGTGTTACTAAGGTGATCAGTTTTGTGCAATATCAAGAAAAACATCATTATTGCTACTGCTAGGTAATAGAAACACAAGCAGTGAATTTTGCGTAGATATATTCCTGTGGACTGATTTTATTTTGAGCTGTATTCTGAAACACCAGAGGTAATAGCTTAATCCCACTAATAATAATAAGCTAGACCAACACGTTATACTTTGTTGTTTGCGACTGGATACTGATCAAATGTAGGGATGAAGATTATTCTACTCTCCCAAAGTTACCATGTGTTCTCTGGATATGAGCAAAAAAGTTATCTAATACTGAAATTGAATCACTTTGATCGTACATTGTATAACATATAATATATGTCATACACAGAACAGTTGTGGTTGATGGGGACTTGATTGATGTTGAAAGGGACTTGTGGAGGTCATCTGGTCTACTCCCTCTGCTCAAGCAAGGCCACCTACAGCCGTTTGTCCATTACCATGCCCTGACTTTTTTGTGTATCTCCAAGAATAGAGATTGTACAACCTCCCTGGACAACCTGTTTCAGTAAAGAAGTGTTTCTTGAGGTTCACGAGGAATTGCATGTGTTTCAGTTTGTGCTTATTGACTCTGATCCTGTCACTAAAGACCACTAAAATGAGCCTGGCTCCATCTTCTTTGCCCTCTGCTTAGAGGTGTTGTGTATGTTAATAAGATTCTCCTACCTGAGCTCTCTCTTCAGGGTTCAAACTCACAGCTCTCTCAGCCACTCCTTTTAGGAGAGATGCTTCTACCCCTTCATCTTCATGGCCTTTGTGGGACTCTTTCTCCACTATGTCCATGTCTCTTATATACTGAGCAGCCAAGAATTGAAGTCAGGCCTTTAGGTGTGGCCTCACTAGTGCTGAAGAGAAATGAAGGCTTGCCTCCCTTGACCTACTGGTGGTATTTTATCTGATGCAGCACAGGATCCCATCTGCTCCAGTGGCTGTCTTTGCTGCAAGGACAAGTTGTTGACTCATGTTCAGTTTGGGATCTGCCAGGATCCTAGGCTATTTACCCAGCTGCTCTCCACCTGAGTGGCCGTCAGTGTACACTGGAGCATCAGCTTGTTTATCTCCAGGGGCAAGACCTTGCACTTCTCCTTGCTCAACCTCACCAAGCTCTTAGCCCATTTCTCTGGGCTGTTAAGATCCCTCTGGCTGGCAGCAGGATCGTCTGGTGTATCAGCCACTCCTTCCAGTTTTGTGTCAGCAACAGAGAAGGTAACAGTAACAGACGGAAATGAATCAAAGAGTTTGAATGTAAAACACAGTCCTACCACTGTGTGTTCATGCAGGTTGTCTGAGGAGTTCTGTCTTAGGTCCTGGTGTCTGCTTTTCCTGTGTTTTGACAGCCTAGAGTTAATAGCTTAAAGAGACCTCTGGGCACAAATAAGCATTCCCAGACCGGTCTGGTGATAGAGTGTGCCTGGTTGACCATGGTTTTTCCATTTAGAATAAATAGAGAAAATCTTTATTGTGTCCTTGAAGAGTGGCTGAGAGAGAAAAGGAGGCTCAAGGGAAACATTATCACTCTCTACAACTATCTGAAAAAGGAGGGTGAGGAGGATGCAACCAGGTAGAGGGTCAGTTCTGGATAACAAGAGATAGGATGAGCGGAAATGGCCTTCAAAATGCACTAAAGAAGGTTTAGATTGGTTATTAGGAAACATTTCTTCACTGCAAGGATGGTCAGGTGGGAAATAGGGAATAAATCTCCTTTTTTTTTTTCTTTTCTTCTGCATGCAGCCTTTGTTTTTTCTCATTAAACTGCCTTTATCTGAACCCATGAGTTTTCCTATCTTATTTTGTTTCCCAAGTCTTGTTTAGAAAGAGGAGTGGAAGAGCAGCTGGATAGGTATCTGGTAGCTACCCAAAGTAAACATACTGCATCTTGCTAATTTTTTTAAAATATTATTCTTCTTAAAGTCAGTGCTGTGCAATTAATGAATTTGTGCAGTGACGCCTATATTCTTTTTCTGTGTTTTTGTAGAAATAACTGCTATGATGGGGACAGAAATGAGAGCATTAAAGTAACCTGTAATGGCTTGAGAACAGTATCAGCAGAGTAGCTGGGTAGTTGGCAATCATATGAGCCTAGTTGTCACTTCAGTATCTACAATCAGAGCAGAATTTTCCTTAAGACACCTGTAGAATGAGGTCTCCTAATATAATTTAGATACCTACAATGCTTAGATTTTTGACATGCTTTTGTTTAAGGGGTTTATTCTCTCATAAGACTAATGGAGACTTCTCTCTCTGTCTCTCAGGACCTCTACAAATCTGCCTTCTTCTATTTCGAAGGCATCTTCTATAATGATAAAAGATACCCAGAGTGCAGAGATCTGAGCAGGTAGAGTATTTGTAGATGTTAACTAAGGAAAACCTTAAGGAACATAAAATTTGTTTCATTTTTTTTTTTACTTACGGTGTTACAGGTACTGGAATGTCTAGAGTATTAAGCTGGAATGGACTCTCCTACTGTTTTTCCATGATTAATTGATTTTTACAGAGAAGTGTAACTTTATTTGCTCTACTTATTCTTTCCATTTGCTTCCCTTTTGAAAAGAGTATGAATCCATTTAACTTGGAAATCCTGTTTTGCTCTGTTGAGATAGGATTTCTGTATAAAGTGAGAGGTGCCTTTTTGTACTGGGTTTTTAAGTACCTTCCTTACTTGTGATGGCAATCAAAAGACTTGCCTGTGAGGTAGAAGATGGGTCAGAAAGACAAGAAGCTTAGCTGTGTGGCAGTGGTTGTCCTGCTCAGTCTTGAAAATATGCTGAATGCCTTCATTGTAAAGTCAACATGGGGTCTGTGTGATTGATCAGAAAAGAATTCTGGTATTTTAAGGAATTGTGGTCTTGCTGATACACTAGTGAGATATAGGGGAGCAAAATGTTTAAAATGGTTGGTATGGAAGAGCTGACTCTGTTGGACCCTGTTGTTTTGCCAGATTTTGTATGTGACTTCAGGGAAGTTAATATTTTACTTCTTGTCTTTCTGTCTGTGAACAACAATGGTCTTTACAGAAGGGCTTGTCATAGCATACACAGCTTGTAGAGTCAGATGCCTTGTGTGTAGGAGTGTTCTGAAAAGCCAAAAAGAAATTTACAGTGGCCCAGTGCCCTTCCAGTGCTAAATTTTGGAAATGTAACTGCACTTGTCAGCTTTATGTTTCTCCTTGACAAAAACTGAATTTAAAAAGCGCTTTTTAATACTTTAAAATGAAGTACTTGACCAAGGGGGGCAAAATGACCTGCTAGTAACCTGAATTATTGGACTACTTAAGAAGTATGGTGCTGTGAACAGTCTGACCTGGATGGGTGCCATCAGGGGCATATACTGACTAAAACTCCTCAGGAAGCTGCCTGGTGAGGACTGAAAGGCAGATGTTCCACAAGAGCAGTGAACAGTTCTATGGTGTTGTAGTATTGCTGTGAAATCACCTTAAATTATTACAAAATGTCATGAACTGTTTTGATTTTCATCATTTAAGTGTGTCTCAGTAAAAAGTTTTGCATGTCCCCAAAGCATCTTTTACTCTGCATTCACAGTTCATAGCTTTGCTATGCTGATGGCTTTTCTATTTTCAGAACAATTATAGAGTGGTCAGAATCTCATGACAGAGGCTATGAAAATCTTCAGTCTTTTAAGATGGAGGACTATGTATTTAATGATTTATCCCTCAAAATTGGCTTTCCATACCTTTACTGCCACCAAGGGGACTGTGAACACATCATTATAGTCACAGATATAAGGTAAGTTACTATTCTTCGGGAGTCCTTAGGCAAATGAAAGTAAGCCTTCTCTGGATGAACTTCAGACATTAAATGCTGAATTTTGTTAGACTAACTTACTTGCTTTAAGATTATTCTGCTGCCTTCTGCAGAGCTTAAATTTTTCTTCCATATACATGGAATTATCTCTGAAAGAATGAGAGTAATCTTTCTTGTTTTTTTCTTTTTAGTTTGCATACCAAGACTGCTTGGTAATTAGTGTGCTATGACTGCTGTATAACAGGAGTGGCAACCACAGTGTCAGGATCTTTCTATGTAGAGCCAATGTGTGGCAAATTTATGTACTGATTCTGGAGCACCAGGGAGCAGAATGTTGTAGGCTGTGGCTGGACTCAGCTGGACTGTTAGTTTGAACTTGAAGCTAAGAGGCAGGAACTGAAAAGGGAATAGAGGAATGGAAATAGTGGGCTGAGATAGATAGGCCAGAAATAGAAGGTGAAGTGACCATGAGGTCGCAACCACACCAGCAGTAGAAATACTGTGTAGACTTTGCTCAGTGCATAACTAGAGAGAGCACTCATGTGGCAGGTTATTTTCTGTTCTCAAGAGCCTGATGTATCGAAGCATTGGTCAATCATGGTGCTTTCCAAAAGGAACATAACCCAGAGAAAATCATAGATGTTGCATGTAGAGGATCTGAAGATTCACCTGGTGATACCTTGTTAGGAGATAAATACCTCTGTATAGGAGATAAATGCTTTAAAAAGACCACAGAAAGGAGATGATCTGAAGACTTCTGAGTTACTGCACTGTCCATATTTAGGGGAAATTTGGGAGGAAAGGTCCAAAGGGGTCCTTCTAGAAGGCAAATTCAAGTGGCCTCTCCCGCAACTGGCTCAGGAAAAGATTTCCTTGGAGGAAAGTGGAAAAAACTGTTTATTCAACAAGCAAAGTGTTCACAAGCATAAAAAAAATAATATTAAACAATAGAACCTCTGGCTGTTTTGAAGAGATGGCAAATTCAGAAAGTCCTTTCCATGGGGTGTAGCTCAGCTCTCTCAGTCTCCTA
>VZUI01051666.1:0-16469 GCA_013401135.1 Cettia cetti
CTTTGGTTTAACCTATAAAAACTCTGGAGACCCCCGCTCACTTTTGTGATCACCCCACGGGAGAACACCGCATCTATCGGCATCTCCGGCCTCGAGGACTCGGCTCTTCACGTTGGTAGCTATAGTCCCCTTCCCCCTCTTTTCTCTCTTTCTTACTATTCTTTATTTCTCTCCCCACTATCACATTTGGTGGCACTAAATAAAGGTGCATTTCTGGTTAAGCAAACTGAGTTGTCCCTTCGCTGTGTCTTTTACGCTTTGCGATCCCTAAAACGAACCATCAGGTCACCGCATGCGCTTGCAGACCCTGACACCATAAAAAACTGAGTATACTCAGAAGAGAAAGAATTTTAAAGTGTTTCTTGGCAATGTTTTAATGTACACATAAACCAAGAGACTCAGTTCTAAGCTACCCCCCCAAAATATTAATAGAACCAGAGAAGCGATATAGACGTAAATTAGATGGCAAGCAGGCCCCAGCGAGTCTGTCTCTGTATTCTTCCTGCCAAGTGATGAATTTAATTTAATTTAATTCAAATTTAATTAATAATTTTCATTTGCCATGATTTCCAGACCTATGTATTTCTATGCCTTGTTTTCAAATATTTTACAGACAAGGCAGAGGCTTCTTCTAAGGGGAGATTTGCTCTAGAACTGTATTTCTTAAAAGATGTATCTCACCTGGTTTCAGAATAGCTTAAAAGGTTGAAATCTATTCCTTGGTTGTGGAAAAGCCTCTTACAGCCATGCTAAGCAAGTGAAACTTCCCATCTCTCAGGGTTTTCTTCGCTCCCAGCACACATATTTCCTCTCTTTGTTTCTATTCCCCATGTAGATTGCATTCCCCTGTTGCAAGGTAATGAATCTCTGTTTTCAGTAGCATACATGAGCACTGCCCAAGGTTAGTTCATTGTTGTGATTGAGCTTTTTCCTAAAGTCATTTTTACCTAGAAGACTTTTAACTTCATAATGTTGCACCTTCATCAGCTATAAATAAAATAAGTTTTCTGAGCCTGATGAAAGTGTGCAGATATACCACAGGTAATGGTGACAAGTTTTCCCACACCCCAATGTGGTCAGAAAGCTGGCACTTTCCCCTTCACCACTGGATATATGGAATCTTTATTACAAGAATGTGAGATTGGAAAGACTGGCCATATCTCAGAGAAAAATAACTATACAATCCTAACAATATCAGCAGCACACAGAAGCAGGTGCCTTGGCATGCTGGAGTTGGCAGTGGGCTGATGCATGAACCATGTCAGAAACACCTATGGGGCCACCCTCTGTGATATGTCATAGCAGTGAGGTGATATCCCTTGCCACTGTCAGCCTGTAGTACATTCTGTCCTCACAGGTAAAAGGAAATCAGACCTGCAGATACCTTATGTAGTTATGAACTTCATATATTTGAGCTCTGGGTGTGATACAGCGGATTTTAACGGACCTTGAGTATTCTGTCAGTTTACTCCCAGCATTGAAAACCTAGTTGTCCTGTTGTCCATGTGTAAATGAACACATTTTATTCTGTAGCTGGCAAAAGTCACTCTACTAGCAGCTCAGAAAAGGCAGTAGACAGTGATGTGTCTTATAGCCCCTGAGCACTGCTTGTTTCTGTCAGCCTCAACCAGCACAGATGTTTTCCTGGTGTACATTATTGAAATTGACAAAGCATTTCAGAAAAAAAGGATTTTTTCTGGAGCAACGGCACTCTGCTTATATGCCAGAGAAACATCTAATAAAATGGATGGACTTTTAGCAAAAAAAGAAAAAAAAAAGAGTTCATGAAGTCCACAGCTTGTGATATTTCCAAATGATACAAATATAGCATTGTCCAGAGTCTCATAAGACCTTTAATTCCTTAGCAGCTTTGCTACATGTGGTGACGAGTTTTGGACAAGACAATTAACATGGCTCCATAGACTTGGCCCTCCAAACTGCACATCATTATCTAATGCTCAAAGTCCAAGAGCATGTGTGTCTTCCATCAGGACAGTTCTGAGATGTCACAGAATGATAGAATCATTTAGGTTGGAAAAGATCTTTAAGATGGAGCTCAACCATTAACACAGCACTGACAAGTCCACCACTAAACCATGTCCCCAACAGCTACATCTACATGCCTTTTAAATCCCTCTGGGGATAATGATTCCCCCACTTTGCAGGGCAGTCTATTCCAATGCTTGTCTACCCTTTCTGTGAAGAAATTTTTCCTAATATCCAATCTAAATCTCTCCTGATGCAACTTGAAGCCAGTTCATCTTGTCCTGTAGCTTGTTACTTGGGAGAAGAAACCAACCCACACCTGTCTCAAACCTAACTTTGATTCAGGTATTTATAGAGAGCAAAAATGTCCCCCGATAGTTTTGATGGGACTTTAGGTGCAGTGAGCAGTGGAAGCAGCACCAAACTCTTGGAGACTGCTCCCATGCTAAGAGCAACCAACCAGCAACACTCCCAGAGAGCCTGAGAAAGTGCTGAGGAAAAGTGTCTGCATTAGTTTAGTTAATTTAGTTAGGAACAGTTATATCTGAGGAATTTATACAAACCAGATGTGTGAATCAAGTGGCAGCTAGAAGATTAGATGGATGAATACAGTGAACAGAAGAGGGAATTAACGTGAATTTTCTCATTCTACCTTGAAGTTTGCACATCAGCAACAAGTGTCCTTAAAAATGCAGACTAAATATTCCTTTTGGGTATGTTCCTTCAAATCTCTCTCAGCTGACTCTCCTCCTTATCCTCTCCTCTGTCCTCTTTCCTATACTTCATGCTGACTTTCTAGCACTCTTGGTACCTAAAATGATTTATTTTTAACTGCATTAAGAATCTTTGAGAGTTGAAATGACACAAACAACAATGGCCTTTACTTACTGTACTATGCTTTCCGAGGTACTTACAGAGATGTTGATTATTTTGTCAAACAGCAACACCTGCGGTCCAATGAAATCAAACACGAAGTACTGTGGGAAGAGAGGACAGCAGATGAGAATCATCACTGGGCAGGTAGCCAGCACTGTCAGCTGCATGGTTCAGCAGTTTGTGTAAATGCACAGAGCCCCTGTGAGATGCTAGGAGTGCTGGGTGGGCAGTGACAGACAGAGCAGAATTCTTTCCTTGCTCTTGACTTGTTTCTGCCAAGGCCCAGACGCGTTTTCTGCTCTATTCCTTGCATGGCTTCACAAGACTTGCTTCACAAATGCCTATAAGCCCTAGTCTACATCAGAAGGTATTGTTAAAAGGGACAGGAGACACAAGGAAACTAAAGGACTTGTTGGTTTTGGGTGTTGTTTTGGTCTTGTCTGTCACCAATTGGAACAAACATATGTCAAGGAAAGGCTGAAACCATGAAATAGTAGAAAAGGGAGTGGAGGTGTGTGTGGGGGTGCAGTATAGACAAAGCTCCCAAATGGATAATTTAAAAAACTGCTGCAGCAGTGTGGGTAAGGCAGAATGTGCTGGAGAGGGTGGCTACAGGTTGGGCAGACCTTGAGAAAAAGCAAACACAATTAAAACCTAAGGGAGCTGTTGCTGGTGCTTTATCTCCTGGACAGACCTCCCTGCTCAGACATGGAAGACCTGCAAACTTAATTAATCCCCTTGTGATCTACCAAATGTCAGAGTCCGCCCAGAACCATTGAAGAAAGAGTCTTCTTTAAGAGAAAGCACCTACTTCATTGTAGAAAGGGGCATTTGTGCCTTCCTTTACTGTTGTTTGCTTCTTCTCATCACCTATCTCGATGATCACCACAGGATCGATGTTCTCGCCCACCAGCTGCCTGGCCTCGATGATGGTGATGGCAATCTGAGGGGCACAAGGACACCATGGACACTCCTGGGCTAAGGTCCAGCCTGCCTGGGGAATTCACATGGACATAAGGGATGTCACCCCCTCCTCACCTGGTAGTTCTGGGATTTCATCTCCTCTTCATGAATCCTGGTCATCAGCTTTGCCCTGTTTAAATGACAAAAGAAGCCATTAGACATCTCTAGGCAAGAGCTGATACTTGGACACACATTGGAAAGACTTCTTAACAGCAGATGAGTATTATTTATGGCAGACAGCTTTGTTGTGAACTGTTAGGCTTGATTTCATCAGCAGAGACCATCTTTGTCTTTCTCATATACTTCTTAAAAGGGAAATGTTACAAACCAGTGCAGCTACCGATAATGCACAGCAATGATTTCGCTCATTGATCCCATCAAACCTGACTCCATTCCTCCCCAGACTGCATTCCTCTCCTGTATTAAAAACAACTACACAAGCTCTTTGATATAGAGATCACTGTTCCCTTTGGCTTGTTTTGTTTAGGAGAGTTTCTCAGTACAATTGAAGCACACTCAGGATTCGTTTCAATCTCTCCCTGCACTGGGTCTGGTGATATCTGGTGATATCACTGAGCTGAAAAGTGCATTCCACTCTGCCATGTGGGAGAGTGAGAGTGAAGGGATCATTGCTGCCAGCAAATGTATTTTCTGTCAGATGTTTTGTTCAAGGGTAATGCCCTTCCCAGGAAGGGTGGAAAAGGTGTTTAGGGGGATGTTACCATACACGAAGATACACGAAGGATACACGAAGATACATGAAGGAGCACCTTTTCCTATTTGGGCTTAAGGATCCAAAAGCACTGGACAGAGCATCACTGTTTATTAGTTCTTCCTCTACCTCTTCCTGTCTTCCAAGAGTGTCATGGAGAAAATTCGCAGTTTCATCATGAACACCTGATGAAGAAAACAGAAAAGGAAATAAAAAGCACATCTGATTTCTAGTAGCAAAAAGCTCACTTGGAGCAGAGCACTGAATTTATCATTATGCACTGAATATTTTGCTATTTGGGTGTCCCAGTTAGAGATACTCTCATGGTCTGTATCGAGCAGCATTGATTACTGCAGCAGCTCCCCTCCTGTACAAAACCATTTCCCACATCTATGTGGCTGGGCAGCTCTCTTCACCCCATGTGCACTCACAACAGGCACATACACACTACTGAGTAAAGCTGCCAGCTTTATTGAGCCAGCCTATCCAGCCAGAACAGCCTATGCAGGTTGTGTATTTATGATTTCTAAAAGAAGCAGAACTTCTGGAGGAATCACACACTTGTAGCAAATTACCTACCTGTAAAGTAGAAAAAATAACCTCTCAAAAATGTGCCAACTCTTTATGGTAAGAGGCAGACTGAAATTTTTAGTTTACTTTACCATATAGAGCAGCATGAAGTCACAGAATCTGAATGTGAACTTCATGAAACAGTTAATGCAAAAAAGAATTATCTCTCTGTTTATTTGGGAGTGATAAGGAGTTTACTGCCTGTTTTATCAACGCTAAGTCTTGAGACACAATTCAAATGAGTTCACATGAAATGAGATCTAATATAATCCCCCACCACCTGCTCATCCCTGTTGCAATATTGATTTATGAGGCCTTACCCAATGCGTCTTTGTTTGCAATAGTCAGACCTTTCTCGCCCTTTTTCTTCTTCTTCAGCTTCATGCCAGCAAACAGCCCCTTTCTGAAAAAGCAAAGAAAATTGATCAGTGCAGTATCTTCAAGACTTTTTCTGTACTGGACTCTAATTTAACTCATAGTTATTAAGAAGGAGTTTTGATTTCCAAGATATTATGTTCTGAATTTCCTTTTTTCGACAGCAAACAAGAGAAATCTCTGACTTTTTACTTCATCTAATTTAGTTTCTTCTTAAAATTTAGCCATGTACAGGCAAGCACATTGTGACAAGAGCCAAAACTTCTGTTCAAACCAAGATGGCAAGATACAAAGAAAGGAAATCAAAGATAAGTTTCCAATCTATTGACTTCCCACACATGTAGCTCATTCCTTTTACCTGTGACAAGACCAGAGATAAAAGGCAAATTAGAGGATCCAGAATAAAAGCAGTTTTCCACTGAATTGAGATAAAGTCATTTATGTAAATTCTTGATCACTGACACCCATGACACCCACAGTATCAATAGCACATACACCTCATAATTTAAGTAGTTCTCACTCTCCTTCAGCAGCAAATCAATGAACAAGCCTGAACAAGGGTTACTCCTCAAGCTGTGTTAGGGAGATGCTTCTGCCTAGCATCAGTTCTTCCAAGAAAACAAATATGCCACATGTTTCAGAGGGAACAATCTACCCTGCTTGAGAATTTTGTGCTATTAACTGTACTGACAAACAAACCAAGTGGTGAGAGCCAAACATAAAGGATTACATAACAGCATTTTTCAGGTTCTTTGTTGGCCACAAGCATGCAGTGAAAAAACATTCAGCAAATTTTCTTCCCCCTGTCTTAGGATATTTGTTTGCCTAAATTATTGTAAGTATAAAAATTTACCTGGAGAAGCACACAGTTGAGCTAGCCAAAAGAAGCAGGCACCTACAAGCTGAGTAAATCTGATAGTGGCCAGTGCTCAAACATCTGAAATCATCTGCAAACTCTAGCTGTGGAGGAAAAGATACTGGAAAGGGAAGAATGTTTAAAGGTTGTATTCAGAGCAAGCAAATTAAGTTTACTGGCCAGCCCAAAAGGAATGTCAGCAATATAGGGTACGATAGCAAAAACTACACAGCTTCTTTGTACCAAAGCATGCTAAAATCTGATCAGTATGAGTAGAAATGTAGCACCCAGAAAAACACATGCCTCAAACCAAGCAAGAGTCAGAGGGTGACTGAAGGAAATGGTCAGTAATAAAGCCTGATGTGTTAACTGGCCTGTCTCCCATGATTTGTATGTTTCCATAGCACTTGAAACTGCTTAAAGACAGAACTGCAGAAGGTGCCACAGGATAACAGAAAGAGAGTTAGCCAAGCTTTGCTGCCAAGGGCAAAATCCATCTTTGAAGTAAACCAGATTTCAGTCTCAGTTTTTCAGTCTGTCAGAGGTTTGGGTACAAAACGGCATCAGGCTTGCATCTGCACCTCTGACCAGGATCTCTCCTGCTTCCCTGACCCCAGAGGTTACCTTAGCCAAGATAACCATGCAGAGATTTGACTTTGACAGTGCTGGGGAGGCATCAAGCACAGGTCATTTGCAAGGCTCAGCTACGGGAAAAAAGACTGTGGGTTTGTTCAGCAAGAGGGCAGGACAGCATTCTCTGTACATGGGATTTCTCAGAGAGAATCTTCTCTGTAAAGGTCTAAACTAAGTAAATTAAGTCTTCAGGGAACTGAATGAATTAATCCTTCACAACAGGCTTCATCACTTTGATATGTAAAGCACTTGTCAGCCAGTGTCAGTGTGCACACACTAATACTGTGCACATGGGTAACAGTCACTGTTTAATATAACCAGTTAGGCCTCTTGAAAGTGTTCTGCAGATATCCTCTTTGTGGTAGACTGTTCTCATGGAAGAAATAAATTAAACTTTCTTCAAAGTTCCACAAAATGTTTTTCACTGCAGTTTTAATTTAAATTCAATCAGCTGCTGAAAACTTGAAAATTATTCTATCCCTTCTTCCCCAAGATGTTGTAAATTTTAACAAGTGAAAGTCTAGACCTTCTATGCAGTTAAACCAGATTTAACAATGACCCCAAAGCTATCCATATCCATTTGTATCTCTAAGCGAGGTATAAGACTGTGTGCCACCTCTAGGTAAACCCCAAAGATATCGTGAGGAAATGTCTGCTGTGTTCCCCACAGGACCTCCTGGCTACCAGCAAGGCATAAACATGGGAAATCAGGAGAGACTTGGGGTGCAGAAATACTCATTCACCTGTCATTCACCTGTGAGGAGGGTGGAGGTTGTTAGTGTTGAGGTATTACTCACAAACTTCAGTGAAAATTCAACCCCCACACACTGCATAATGCAAAAATAGAGGTTTTGCCACTTCCTGGATCCTGCAAGTTAATTTGAGACAGAATAAAGCAATTTCATGTCCAAAGAGAAGGCAGATGAAAGAATTCTTGCAGGCAAGAGGTTTGCAGCGAAGAGGTTTCCTGTTTTAAGTGCTTTGATTAGAAGCAATTAAAAATCAGCCATCTCAGCCAATCAAGAGCATTTCTTAGTTCAAAGACGAACAAGTGTCCCAGCTCCCTTCACATGGGGATTGCAAAGAATCTGAAGTTGGTACTTCTTCTTTTCTGTATATGTACAGAACAATGTGGACCTTAGTTTATGACTGTGATTCATTGAGCTTTCCCTGATATAAATAGTAAATAAGAGTGGGACATCAACCATACCACAGCATTTGACTAAACTCAAACCATGTTGAATTTGCACCTCAGTGAACACAAGTGTTCATTTCCTGTTATCTGTGCCACAGGTCCACTGGGTCTCTAAATTAATTTTCATACCTTGAAAAAAAGTCTCACACATTTCTTTCTCCTCTTGTCAGGGTTCATCCATTGCAATGTCCAGCTTTCAAAAAAATTGCTTTCATGCTCTTTCTTTTCATCTAAGCTGTCCATCATCACAGAGGCTTTGTGATCACTCCTTTCACCATATAATGTTTTCTTAGCTATCCAGTAATTGCAATTTTGCAGTCTAATTTAAAGGAAAGTTGGCAAAAAGAAAAAAATCCACTTCAGAGCTGTCAGCATGAGAGTTCAAATGACAGTACTAATACTGAACATCAGACTTCCTCCACATTGTTTAAACTCAGTATTTTCTCCCAGAAAGATCCTTTCAGAAGTCTGTGTGCTTGAAGAGTTAAGAGGAGACTGGCTTCCTGCTGTGGGAATGGTGACAAGCCATCCAGAGACACACAGGCCCTCTAGGGTGCAGGCTATCTACCTCACTGTAGGCACTCACTGTAGGATGGCAGAAAACACTTCTCCATCCCTTACAGAGCCAGAAGAATAAACTGAGCCATCTAAACACTGGCATGTGTAGCTTGAGGAGGGACCTTCTGTCCCCTTCCAGAGCTTGCTCTCCATGCAATTTTCTAGAACTTGATTGAACAAAACCCAGACTTGTGCTTAGCTACATTAGAGCAAAATATTTGTCAAGTTTCATTTTGGTAGCCTTGAGATGCCTTTCCCTTGTGCTGGTGTGTGAGCTGTGCTCCTGGTGGGCAGAGGAATGAAACCAGGGAGTGAGATCTGGAAACACAGAGGACAGAAATAAATACAAAGCCTGTTCTATCCAGCACATCACCTGACACCATCCAGCTCTCACATGGACAGGCTCAGGCTCAGTGAGCTATGAGCATGCTCCTGGCAGCAGAAACTCCTCATAGGAGCAGTAGCCCTGCTTTTTTCCCCCAAGTCCCCTCCACCCTGGAAGCAGCAGTCTCAGCAAACCTTTTGGAACCATCAAAATGATTTAGTTCAGGGATGATCAAAGGTTTGTGCACCTCAGCTCTGAGCCAGCTCCAAAGCCTCAAGATTGTAAGCCATGGGTACAGTGATTGTCTTGGCTGAGGAAGTAGAAACTGAAGAAAGGGGAAAAAAACTTTCTGCCTTCCTACACATGAACATAAAACTTGATAGGTGTTTTTTTATATTTGGATTTTTGTTATTTGCATTTGTATGTTGTCTTGGTGGGTTTTTATTCAGCTCCTTAAAATTCCACTTCTTTCAATGTAAGTTCATTTTCAAAAGAGTAGATCTTCAGTGTTCTTTCAGTAAATCAAACAGTACTGCACTAGATGAATAATTATCTACACATGAGTAGTTCTAATTTCCATGAAATAAGCACAAGCGAAAGGAACTTAATTCTCTAAATTATAAAAACGTTTCTTCTTTTCTTTTCAAATGAAAAAAAAAATCTGAAATGAAGAAATGACTCTTGGCTCATTCTATCACTTCCAAAATATGTGCTAATCAAGGAAATTATCTCATAACTTTAACCCCTTTTTCCAAAGAATAAAATATAATTACAATACAAAGATGCGGCTTCAAAATGAAAAGTCTAAAATACTCACATAAGCACAGTCGGTTAATTCAGAACCATTTTTTATTAGGACAGTATGTCATTTGTGATAATAAATGAAGTCCCAGAGAAGAAATTTATTGCACTACGTTTTATTATCAAGGAGGGCTGAATAAAATAGATTCTGTGATCTTGCGCATACGGAAAGCAAAAAAATCTTGATGAGCGGTTACTGATGTACTCATTTCATGCCTTTTCTCAGGATTATAGAAGTTAAGGGAAGACTTTGCCAACTCATTCATTCAATTTACTGTTTCCCAGTGCAGAGTAAGTGAAGGGTTTTGCTTCGTTCTGTACTGTCAGATCCTCCATCCTGCTTCAGCAAAGGACCTCCCTTTATTCCCAAATCCATTATTTCTGCTGTGGTTCTTTCAAAGCTTGGAGCTTTTACAAGCCGCCTTAACTTGTTTGCATTTTTCCTGATTTCCCCCTGGTTCTGCTGTTTTGACAGGTCCAAGGATTTGCAACAGGAAAGCTTCAGCTCTTCAAGAGGGTGAATACAGAATCCTGTATGACAAGCTGCAATTTTAAAAGCAGCTGTGGAACATCCACAGGTTATCAGTTCTGAATCTTGGGGTTTTTCATAGCTATGGGACATTGTGACTTCACGTGCCTCAACTATTAATATCTCATTGATTAGAAAACAGAATTGTAAGTTGACAATACAGTGGTGAGGATTAGTTACGCTCTGGCTCTGTGCATTCACAAAGAGGCTGTAAAATAACTATTCAGGAAAAATTTTGCTGTCTTTTCAGATAATTCTGAGCAAAACTTCTGTTTTTTGCACTGCAGCAGTCAAAACCTGAAATCAAGCCATTAGAAAGCAGAAGAAATTAAGTAAAAATATGTCAGGGAACATCTTATGCCACTAAATTACTGCATTTTGGCTACAGTTTGCTGCTTTGTCACCTCATCTCGGAAGGAACCTAAAACTCAGCAATGCAGAGAAAACACTGTGAAGTGTAATCAAAAGAGGATCCTGGCAGTCTATTCAGCCTGAGAAAGAGATGATAATTTGTGTTCCTCAGGTGGTGCAGTGAGGTAAAAATAATGAAGCATGCCTAAGATGTGCTGAACTGGCAACCAAACACTAGAAGATGGTCCTGGAGTCATCCCTGGTGGTCTCTGAATCAGCAGGTGAGTGTGCAGCATCAGATAAAATCATCTACACTGTGCTGGGTGTTGTCAGGATGGGTGTCAGAAAGAAAGGAGAGTGTCAGTTTGCCTCTAAAGCACTGGTGAACATACACAAGGTCATTACACAGGATCACAAAATAAATCAGTTTAACATCTCACATTCTGCGAGAGCTTTGGTCTCCACATCTCAAATAAGGCAACAAAGTTAGAGAAGGCACAGGAGAAGGGTGGGAAAAGTCAGTTTATGACAGACTAAAACAGCTGTGACTCTTCATTTGGAGAGGAGATGACTGAGTGGGAATTAGATGAAATTTTATAAATTTTAACTGGTAAATAGTGTGAAAGCAGAGCTGCTACTTACTCCGCATAACACACAACACTAGAATGAGGATTCACTTGCTGAAACAAGACTGAAAATACTAAAAGGACTGGATGGGGATGTATCCATTAACATTCATGATAAAAATGTTCGGGATGTTGAGGAGAATGGACCACAGAAAGTGCCCAGGGTCATGTGCTCTCTCTGAATATCCCATCCTTTTGCCACTGCTGGAGAAGAGCACAGTGCCAGATGGATGTGGGATCTGAACTGATAGGATGTTTCACCTGTTCTGGTCATTCCACAATCATAAATACCAAATCTGTGCATGGCTGGGTCACCTGGCATGGATTTGAATGAGGTATGGGCTCATTATCGTGTTTCTGTCTGAGTGATCAGAGCACAAACTTTTGCCAAAATTATACCTAATCCAGCATAAAGCCTGATAGTGAAAAAATGAATCCATTCTTAGAGCACACTTGACCAGGAAGGTGAGTTCATTCCAAATTATCACAGTCTCACATGATTACCATGTCTTTGAGAGGCATCTGTGTTTACTGTATTGTTTAACCACACCTGAAGTGTTCTTTGGAAGTGAGCTATAAAATAATGAGTGACATGGAAAGATGGATAGAAAAGTAGTCTCAGTTTCACTCCCCAGACCACAAAACCACAGTGCTCAATGACATTATCAGGCAACGAGTTTAAAACAAATGGGGGTGTGAACAAATGTGGTGTTCTTCAGTGAGACACATAAATCACACATTGAAAAGAAGGTCATTGAGTTCACAGAATCACAGAAATTTCTAGGTTGGAAGAGACCCTCAAGATCATCGAGTCCAACCCATCCCTAACACCTCAACTAGACCATGGCACCAAGTGCCACATCCAGTCTTTTTTTAAACATGTCCAGGGATGGTGACTCTACCACTTCTCCAGGCAGGCCATTCCAGTACTTTACCATTCTTTCTGTAAAAAACTTTTTTCTAATATCCAACCTGTATTTCCCTTGATGCAGCTTGGGACTGTGTCCTCTCATTCTGTCCATTATTGCCCAGAGAAAGAGACCAACCCCCAGCTGACCACAACACCCCTTCAGGAAGTTGTAGAGAGTGATAAGGTTACCTCTGAGTTTCCTCTCCTCCAGGCTAAACAACCCCAGTTACCTCAGTCTTTCTTCATATGGCTTGTCTTCCAAGCCCCTCACCAGCCTCGTTGCCTCCTCTGGACACGCTCAAGCATCTCAACATCCCTCCTAAACTGAGGGGCCCAGAACTGCACACAGCACTCAAGGTGTGCCCTCACAAGTACTGAGTACAGGGGAAGAATGACCTCCCTGCTCCTGCTGGCCACACCATTCCTGATCCAGGCCAGGATGCCATTGGCCCTCTTGGCCACCTGGGCACACTGCTGGCTCATGTTCAGCCGGTTGTCAATGAGAACCCCCAGGTCCCTTTCTGCCTGAACACTGTCCAGCCACACCAGCCCCAGCCCATAATGTGCAGGGGTTGTTGTGGCCTAAGTGCAGGACTCGGCGCTTGGACTTAATGAACTGCATCTTGTTAGACTCTGCCCATCTGTCCAACTGTTCCAGGTCTCTCTGCAAAGCCCTCTGTCCCTCCAACAGATTGACACACGCTCCCAGCTTAGAGTTAGAGATTTCAGGCACATTTATGGAGTTTGTGGACAGAGGGTCTGATATCCATCCAGCTCATAAACTTTCTAAGTGTATGAAACTGCTGAGCGCCTTGTTCATACCTGTTTCACAAATTGTATTTCCAGTTATCCACCTTTGGCCCTTCTTGAGAAGAAGAAACTGGTTTGACACAGTTGCTTCCCTGTTTTTCAGCATTTTAATTAAAAAAATTATTTCCCTAGACGCAGAAGAAGTAATACCAGGTATACTGATATGCACTCTGAGCAACCTATAATTTGAACTTTTGAATTGTGCACAGTTCTGTTTCAAATGATCTAAGTATCCAAACTCTGAGAAGGCTTCAGGAACAGCAGCACCACAGCTTGGTATCTCTGCAAACACTGGCCATTTACCCTGGGACGTACAGCCTCAGTTCTTCCAAAACCTGTCCCTTCTGCAAAAATCCAATGACTTTTTATTGAAACATTTAGCATGCTTATGCACCATGAATCATGACAGCAAGGAAGCAACATCCTGAACAGATGTAAATTAGTGGTCACGTTCAACTTTCCTCATGTCAATACACAAGAGCTGGATTACAGATCTATTAAATACTAACACAGGCAGACAAAATAAATAATGCAGTTGTTACATGCAAAGAGGTCCTCTCTTTTGTTCCTGCACCTCTTGGAGTTCTATACTCCTTCTACAGGGATCTTGACCCCTCACCTGCTGAACTGCTAACAACTTCCCATGACTTTGTGACAGCACAAGGCATTATAGACTAGATCTTGTCAGAAATAATCATCACAACCCCAGGAGCAGCTAAAACAAACATCAAAGGAATTGTTAATATTCTTTTCCTTCAAGAAAAAGTCTTTAAATATAATAGCTGAAATTAATTTAAATCTTGGAAGAATTTCCTGAGGGTATTAGACATACCTGTGGGCCTGAGGTACCACTGTTGAGGGTTCCATCCTGCTGTTTTTCTTTCAGTCTCTCCCTTTTACATTGTGAACAGGTTTTCTGAGCTCATAGAACGAATTAGCTTGGAAAAGACCTCTAAGACCATCAAATCCAGCCATTAACCTGAGACTGCCAAGTTCACCACTAAACCATGTCCCTGAGTGCCACATTTACAAGCCTTTTAAATACCTCCAGGGATGGTGACTCAGCCACTTCCCTGGGCAGCCTGTTTCATTGCTTGATAACCTTTTCAGTGAAGAGATTTTTTGAAATATCCAATCTAAAACCTCTCCTGGCCACGTTTGAGGCTGTGTCCTCTTGTTCTGTTTGCATTCAAATTTGCTTCTTGCTCGTAGCAAATGTGGTGCCTGGTTAGTCAGTATGGTAAACAGTGAACAAGAACAAAGATTTATCTCAGTGCAAATATGAACTCTTGCTCTGCAGAGATCTGCAGGAGCCAGTCTGCTGTGGAAGCCATGCACTGCTCTTGAACAACAGCTCCAAGCTAAAAGGCCACCAGGCTTATCCCACACACCAAGACACCTTGAAACAGTTTAGATTTCACACAGTCTTAGCAACCACTCTCTGGAAAAATAGGCCTATCTAAAGTATTCTTGTATTTGCACTCACTTCTTTTTAATAAGAATGCAATTTCTTTTTCTCTGTTTTCTTTTTCCATCTATAGCTTGCCTAACTTCTCTCTATTGCAGCTCAATATACAAGGCTCTGGATTGTACAGGGCCTTCTACCCCTCCAACCTCCCCAGTTCAAAGGCTTAATATCTGTTATTCTTAGTTAATAAACGGTCATATTAGTCACAGCTCTTGCCTCCAGTGTTGTAAGTACAGCTACTTCCTTGACATTTTCTCTTGGACATACTTCAGTCCTTGCTGAGAACCAGTTCCAGAGGCACAAGGCAACTTTTTTCTGCACTTCTCAAAGGTTGTTTTCACTTTGTTCTTAACCTTGTCTGATGGGAGCTAGCCTTTAATGAGGACACTATATTATTGTGAGGTGAACATCTCATTAAGGACACCTTTGGAATTAAACATTTTAACCCCAGCAGGAGGATTCATTACTCCCAAAATACATAATTAAGTTCCCTACAGTGACGAAGTACCCATAGCATGTGAGGTATCAGTAATTTTGCTAGAGTGTAAAATGCAGAGAAATTGAACTGCAATAGGCAGCTTAACCCAAGTGATCAACCAGGGTCAAAATTCTCTATCCTTTTGTCTCATTCAGTGGAATTTAGGAAGTTAGCTGCCTCTGCAGGTCAGGCTTATTTGTTCTTCTTCTGTTCAAGAAGGTTCCAGCCTAGCTGTCCAGAAGCTGCCCTGATATTCACCAGCATCCATCATACTCTCATTTGACTTGAGTGATTGAGCACAGCTCTGCTTAGAGGAAAAATGGCAATTAAATCAGATATCTCATATTTTCCTGTATCTTAAAAGCATATGCAAAAATCCCTTTTTTCCACTGGAGCAGAAAATTAATGCTTTTTTTTTTCATTCATCCTTCTGAATTTTGCAATTAGTCCCGAGTTCTTGTGCTGACTTTTACTGGGGATACTCTTTTTCAATTTCTTTTCTTACGTTTTCTTACCTACCTTGTCTTTCCCAGTTTTGGGTAATGATGTGCCTCTGCCACAGGCAGTTACTCTTGCTTTACCTATCTACTTTGCTTAAAAGGCTTAATAACTTTCTCATTAAAAAGCATGAGCTACACTAAGGAAGGAATTGGGACATGGATAATAGCACATAACAGCACATCCAGTCCAGGCAGACTGGGCTGACAGCAGAATGGTGTGGTTCCCTGGGACACCCCACACAGCACAGTCATTCCAAAGCACTTTCACCAAAGTATGGTTTTAAATCACCCTGTTCCTAGATGAAGTCCTAACGATCAAGAGCAGTCAAGGAGCCCTTTCAGTGGAGGAGATGCTCACAGTCTGCTAAAATTAAATTTAAAAAAAAAAAAAAAATCTCTCTTGCAGTGCTGAATTGAGAAATGAATCATGACCTGCACAGATTTCTAGGACTACCCTGTCCTAGAAATTGCAACCAAGTATGCAGAACTGGCAGCTCTGTCAGAGAGATAGACCTGGGCACCCAAGGACACACCAGTGTATGACTAGTTTTATTCACCAACATCCTGTCAAGCAACCAAACTCTGCTTACCTCTCCAGAGAGCTTGTTTCTCTGTCAGGCTGCAGGCCCCCTACACCATCTCAAACAGCTTGTTTTCTAATTGGGCAAAGCCCCCCATAAGACCTGAAACAATCCAATAACATCACCTTTGCTCAGCTGGACATGGTAGTTCTGCATTGAGCTACCAATTAACATTTGAGTGGCAAAAGCTGAGGTGACCATTCAGCAGCTGCCCTAATTCATTCTTTCTTTTCTCTTTCTTCCTTTCTTTCTTCCTTTCTTTCTTCCTTTCTTTCTTCCTGTCTTCCTCCCTTCTTCCCTTCCCTTCCCTTCCCTTCCCTTCCCTTCCCTTCCCTTCCCTTCCCTTCCCTTCCCTTCCCTTCCCTT
>VZUI01051667.1:0-16537 GCA_013401135.1 Cettia cetti
AAAAAAAAAAAAAAAAAAAAAAAAAAAAAAAAAAAAAAAAAAAAAAAAAAAAAAAAAAAAAAATCAACTCTCAACCAGCTTAAAGGGATCCTGCAGTGACACAAGAACAGTTTCCAGTTGGATTTATCCAAGCTGGTGGAGGGATTAGTGCTCAGAACCCAACAGCTTTTGTTTGGGAGTCAGGCACAGAACAAACACCTGCACAGGAGTGCTCCAAGCACCAGCAACAACTTGGATCTCCTCACACTTCACCAGCCAACCCCACCTGGCCCGTTTCATCCCATCCCAGCTGCTGGAGAATTGATTCCAAACTAACACAATCCATTGGTTCTGATGTTCCCAACTTCTTATTTTCTTACCACGACAGCAACAACCCCTCAGGTTTTTCTGTTCCTGAACCTCTCACAGCACCATAAACACCTCCAGTTTTCCCAGGAATTTTATCTAGCACAGCTCTCAGTCTCAGGAATCAGCTGCACTTCCCTCCCTTGCCCAAGCCAAGCACAATCCATCAAGGCCCAGGAGCCCTTTGCTTACCTCTGACACTGACAAAGCTTCATTAACCAACACGGGCTCGGGGGACAGTGACAGAGCTCATAAATCCCAGCCTGGATGGATTTCTCCACTTGTTTAAAGCAAGGTTTGGGTCAATTCCCACTAGAAAAGTGTTATTTATAGAGCCCAGAGCCAGCACAGCCAGCTCAGATATATGAGGCCTTCATGGCTCAGACTGGGGATAGGTACTGAGCATCAAATTTCAATAAATTTGATTTTCCATGCAATGCAATGGAGTGGGAAGACCATGGAGTTGGATGTGATTTATTGTTTTTCTCCCATCCTTTCCACGCTCGTTTTTTTCAAGATTTCCTGGGATTGCAGTGGGATTTTGTCCCCTCTGTCCTGCTCAGGTGAGACCCCACCTGCAGGGCTGCCTCCAGCCCTGGGGTCCCAGCACAGGGAAGGTGTCCCTGCCCAGCAGGGTGGAGCTGGATGAGCTGAGTTGATTTAATTCCCTTCCCACCCAAACCCTTCCACAATTCCATGAAACCCAATTCTGGCACCTCTATTCTCATGATGACAAACCCAGGGGAAGAAAAAGACAAAATCACAGGAAAGTTCATCAAACCTCAGTCACCCCCTGGCAAATCCAAGCTGACATTCTGAGTAAACAAAGACAACTTTGGATACAACCCAAGCACGGCTCAGCAGCTTCAATTCAGAACTTGGCAGATTTGGGTTATTTCTGTCTTTCTTCAAAAAAAAAAAAAAATTAAAAAAAAAGAAAAAAGAAAAAAAGTCACCAGGGGTGTGAAATTGAGTAAATGGGAAAAATAAGTTCCTGGAACCCCCTGGAAATCACATGAGGTTTGTTTATTGCTAAACACAGGGCAAGTGTTGGCAGAGTGGAGGTGTTGGGATGACCCAGAGCCCTGCAGTGCAGGAACTCAGTGTCCTGCAGCCTGGAGAACAGGCACCAACGCCTGCAACAGTGAGAAATGCATGGAAGGCAGGATGGAGAAGTTCTCAGGCCAGCAGCTCTCTGTGAGCCTGGGATTATGGCATTTTACAGCTGGGAAAGCTGATAAGGGATTTGCCCGGGGAGCAGAGCAGCTCTGGGCTCTGGGCAGGATTGCTCCAGCTCCTGGGAGGGATTCCCAGCACATCCCAGGGCTCTGCCTTGCCCCCACAGCCTCTGCTGGCACCAACCCCCCTGAGGGCAGTGCCACCACCCTGCTCACTGCTCCAAAGGGGCTCCAGTGCAGGTTTGCTTCTGTGTTAAGTCAAGAGACTTTTGGGACAGGTTCTTACAAGCACGGCCAGACTGAAGCCAGCTCCTCATCACAGAACAACCAAAAACTCCCTGTGCTGCCCTCACCCTCCTCAGCCTGCCCTGCTCCCTCCCAGAGCAATCTAAAAATGAGAGGCACCAAGCCAGGGCCACGGGCTGGTTCCATTTCCCTCCTTCCACTGCTAAAAACCCCCTCATCTCATTCCCTCTGACCCCCCAAAACCTCCCCACTGGGGCTGGAATTGTCATTCCTGCTCAGGAATGAAGGCAGCTGAGTCTGAAATGAGTGACTCGAGGTGGCTGTGACTGTGTCTCTTTAAACAGATGAAATAGATGATAAAAAGATGATAAACCTGAACTCTGATAAGGAGGAGGGAGCCCTGAGAGCCACCTGAGGTTGGATTTACCTGCAGCCCTCAGTGCAGGGTTTGCAGGGTTCACTGTCAGCCCTCACCATCTCCTGGTGTCTGCAGGGGCTGGGCTCACCTGAACAGCTCCCCTGAAGGAAAACCCAACCCTCAGCTGGAGGCATCAGGGTCACAGAACAGCACAGGGACAACGCCAGGGCTGACTGTCCCCTTCTCCCTCAGTCCCAGGGACAACGCCAGGGCTGACTGTCCCCTTCTCCCTCAGTTCCAGGGACAACGCCAGGGCTGACTGTCCCCTTCTCCCTCAGTCCCAGGGACAAAGCCAGGGCTGACTGTCCCCTTCTCCCTCAGTTCCACGGGGACAGGAGGCAGAAGAAGGGCTGAGTGTGCAGGCAGTGCCTCATCCCTGAGAAAGCAGGAGGGACTCACACAGTGAGTGGGAGAGCAGAAGTGAGAGGAGGTCCTTGAACCCCTAAACCAGGACAAAACTGCTCCATCCCCACCTCTGAGGAGGCTGCCAAAATCCCCGTGCCAAGCCTCCTCCTCAGCCTACAACATTCCACACGGTGCCAGGGAAAAAGCTCCCACTCTGATTGAATCAGCAGCTTTTATCACTCCTCCTGATGCACCCTCTGCTAATAAATATGGAAAAACTGAATCAAAATTGCAGAGGCCTGCTGCAGTTGCATTAACTCCATTACCTCTCCCAGACTTTCAGCTCCAGTTTCATCAATTATCCTGCAGACTGAGTTTAAACACTCAGCACTTCCTCAGAACAAAACAGGGATGCTGCTGAAGGGTCCTGGAGCTGCTGGAGCAGCTCAAAGACGGCTCTTTCCAGACAGAAAAAAAACAAATAAAGTGGATTTTTATCCTACAAAGCAGAGAACATAAATTTCCGTGGGGTTTTGTTGTGTTTCTTTTCCCATGGAGTTAATGGGAAGTGACAAAAGGCTCTGCTGAGGGGGAGAGGGAGGCAGGGCTCGGATGTTTACTAAAGGTGACAAAGGATTTAGCTGGCCCTCTGCTTTATTTATCCTTCTCCTTAGCAAAAAGAACTGTAGTCACCTTGGAGACATGAGGCAGTGACAAAGGAATATGTCCCTGGACCAGAGGTGACTCAACACAAACTCCTAACACAAGCTCTGTGCATTCCCAGCTGACAAACGCTGTTTTTCCAGGAATTACTTTACCAGGACCGAACCCCAGGATGAAGTTTCACCCTCAATTTGCATCTCTGCAAGCCACAGGAACACTGGGGGAACTCTCTCCTCCCCAGTTCCCTTTGTCCCTTCCTATCCTCCTCCCTTTTGCTGTTTTTAAGATCAAAAGCTTTGTGCTCTTGATTGGTAATTATGTACAAGTCACCCAGGCTGCTTTTTCAAAGAGTAATTAAAAGGTTATCAAGAGAAACATAGGAGGTGCAGGTAATTCCTGGTACAGCTGTAATTAGGTCAGCCCGGAGATAACTCTGCTCTTATCACAAGGATCACATCGTTCCTGGGTTCAAACAAAACCCTTAAACTTTCAGTCAATTAAATATGGCCCAAGATGTGGGTTTGAATTGCTCACACCGCAGATCCGTGGCAATCCTTCTCCTCACTCTTGTCAGGGAGGAAGGATGAGGGAAGCAACTTGAGGAGACACCGTCAGATGTGGGAGCTGCAAGGGAAGCTCCCGTGCCAGCAGCAGGATTTCTGCTCTGCACAGACCCCCCTGCTGCAAACCTTTCCCCAGACACTCTGCAGGCACGGGAATTTCTGCAAAATCCTCTCAGAAGGGGCAGGTTCCTCCCAGCTGTGTCAGTGAACACCGAGCGCCGCCCGTGGAAACGCGAGCGGCACCGCCGGGGCTCTGGGAGTTGTTTTTCTCTGCATGCACAGCCTCCAACAAACGTTTTCTCAAGCAAATAAACTAGGCAGCACTGAAATATTTTGTTTGAACAGGGCAGAGACCAGAGGATGACACAATTCCCTGCCCAAAGCAGGCAGGAAGGGAAACCCAAGGGTTGGAAGAGCCTGAGAAACCCCAGCACATTTACAAGTGAGGAGTCTCTGCTGGTAGAAACATCCCATGTTCTTGTCCCTTGGGCTTCCCAAAGTAGTTTTGAACATTTCTGGAAGGAAAAAAAAATAATCTGATTTTCTAAGTTGACCACTTCCATTTGGAATGTAAATTCACCAGGCCTCACAGGGAAAACAGAATTAGGGAGCGACAACAACTGACTCACAGGGAGGCTGTAAATGTGTTTTCCCCGGATCTGAGTACAAGCCAGAAGCTTCAAACCAAGGAGTTTGCAGGTGATTCAAGATTCTCACATTAAAAGGGTCCTGCAAATTATCAGCAGATGAAAAAGCTGGGGGAGGCTACGTGGTTCTGGCATTGCCCACTGTGGGGATGTCATGGAACAAGAGTCTGACACAAAGAGGTGATGCCTTCAGTTTTCTCTCCCCTGTGTTCCAGGCTCTGCTGCCCAGGGTGCAGCTCTGAGCTCACACCCAGGGTCACTCAGCTCTGCACACAGCAGGGACACAAAACAAATCCTTCTCCTGCTGCACACCAAGGACAGCTGGGACAAGTTTCCAGCCCCAAAGCACAAACAAGGGGGGCTGGAGGGAGGAACAAGGATGGGACTGCATCACTTGGAGCTGGGATTGGACAATTCAACCCCAAGGTGCAAATGGACCCAAACTGATCAAAGGGTGAGACCTGGGGACCCTTTGTCCATTTTGGGACCATTTTGGGTCAATTTTGTGACCATTTTGTGACCATTTTGGGTCCCCCTTGGGTGCAGCCCTGGCCAGGCTCTTGTCCTGCCCAAGGTGTGCCTTAAAGGCCTTTCAATAAATCTCTGCTTTATTCTCTGGCTCTGCCCAGTCTCTGCTCCAGCTCAGCCTCCCCAAGGCAGCAGAGGTGCAGAGTCTCCCAAATCCCACAGCAATCCCAGAGCCACAAACAACCCCAAGAATTCCCATTGCAGTCAGGTCTGTGCTGAGCTCCCAGCACGGTGGGAAGGCAATCAGGAAGGGAACCTGGCTGCAGCGGCCTCGGAACAATGACACAATCACAAGGCACAATGGGAACTGGGAAAAGAATGTTCTGGAATAACTGCAGGGCTGCACATGACTCCCAGAGCAGCTGAGAGCTTGAAGGAAAAGCATTTGAGAGAGTCTGGTCTGGTGGAATGAGCTCGAGAGAAGGGGAATCCTGGACAGGAACCAAATCCTGATGTCCCTATGAAGGAAGAGAAAACTCTGCAGCCACCACAGCTCTGAGGCTTCACAGAAAATTCCCCCACAGTGGCTCCTGCTGGAAAAGCCAGGAGCTGGGAAAATTCTGGTGGACAAGGAGGAATGGGTTGCAATTAAACAAAGGGAAGTTCAGGTTGTATCCATGGAAAAAATCCTTCCCTGTGAGGGTTGGGAGGTCCTGGCACAGGCTGTCCAAAGAAGCTGAGGCTGTCCCATCCCTGAAGTCCCCAAGGCCAGGCTGGAGCAACCTGGGATAGTGGGAGGTGTCCCTGCCCATGGCAGAGGATGGAATGAGATGGAATTTTAAGTTCCCTTCCAACCCAAGCCATTCCAGGCTTCTAAAAACCCGATTATTCGAGAGAAGCTGAAATAGCAAAGACTTGGAAACGAGCTCTGATTTTAGCAAACAAAGCAAAGTCATGGCACTGAGAGATGACAACAGCCCTGGATGTCTAAATTAAGGCACTGAAACCCATTTAATATTCACGTCCTCATCACAAACACCCAATGCAAATTCCCTAATATCCAGTAAAGCTGTTTATTAGCAAATGCCTCATTGGATTAGGGCTGCTCTTATTCTATTAGGGAACCTTCACACCACATTAAATTGCAAGACAAGAGGGTGTCTGCCAGCACACGATGAACACAACATTAACCCCTTCCCAGGAAATCCTGGAATGGTGTGGCTTGGGAGAGACCAGAAATGCATGGGGGATGCTCAAAAATACAAGTTTGAGAGGGGAAGAAGCAAAGAAATCCAGTTGTCCCTTCTTTTCCCCTTGCTCACAGCTCATTTTGGGTGAGCTCTGATGAGTGACACGTGGCCATCCATCTTCAGGGCCGCGCCTCGGTGATGAATTGAGAACATTTGGAGAGCAGGCAGGAAAAAGAAAGCAAAATTGATGGCCATGAGAAAGAGAAAAAAGGGAGAAACAGGGGAAAAAAAGTAACCTAGTGTTAGGCAACAGTTAGGAGTTTAATGAGGTGAGATTGATGCACCAAAAATAATACCTGGGGTCTCCTGGGATCCCACAAGGATCAGGGGACACCCCAACAATCCCACCCTGTGCATCAGAGCCTTGCCCAAACACTGAAACTGGTGAATAAAGAGATGAGACATGAAACAGCCCAAAGGAGCCAACTCCAGGTGTAGAAGTTACTAATCCAGGAATGTCCAAGGGAAGAAAGGAAATCTCTACCACGCAGGAGTTCATCTTTCACTTTGCTAAGCCCTCTCTAAGTGCCCTCAGACCTCTAGAAATCCCCCTCTTTATTTTCCCCCTTGATTTCACTTCCCTGCCCTAAATACACTCCATTTCCAGAGGTGGAACATTCCCACATGGCTTTGGCTGCTGGTTCCAGCCCCAGCTCAAGTTCACCTGCCCAAGCTGCACCTGAACTTCACCAGGGATGCAGAGGAGGGATTTTTCTGTCTCCTCACCTTCCCCCAGTACAGGGCCACAGATCCTCAGGGCAGCTCAGATTTTCTGCTACTTTTATTTACAACCAGAACATCCCTGTGAGTGTCTCAGAGCAGCATTAACTTCTCACCACACAAAGTTTCCTGAGTTGGACTTTACCCCCCAGATTTCCACCTTTCCATTATCCCCAAAGCAAAACACTGAACCTCCTGATTAAACACCAAGGTCCCCTAATTAAAGTGATTCTCGAGCACAGTTGCCAAATGAGGAGATGATTTATTTGCATAACTGAAATAATCTACATAAAGAGCTGATTTCCACCAGGGTGCAGCTCAGATGTTCCACTCGGGTTTAGACAGGACACTGAGGTCAATGGGTTTGTCCTGAACTCGAGTGGTTTGAAGGAAAATCAATTTCCAGAGCTCCAGCATTCATCCAGGGATTCAGAGCCCGGATGCTGCCACTGCTGCAGGAGTTTTTGAATGACACCAGCACCTCCAGTCGTGTCCCCAGCTGAGAGGGCTGAGATCAGGACTGCTCCACAGCTGACACCTCCCAGAGCATCTGCTGCCACAGCAACACATCCAAACCAGCCTCCCACCAAACTTTTTTCAACACTGAAAGCCTCATTTGAGAAGCCACAGGGAGTTTTCCTCCTAAACTGGATTCCTGAACACTTCTTACCCCTGGAGATCCAGGAGATGGGAGGGAGTGCAGCCCTGTGCAGCTGCTGGGTGGACTGGGAGTTAAGGAATAGCCCAGATTTTGGGGGAAAACCCACAAAGCCTTTGGCAGAGCTATCACTGAACCCCACAGCCCAGCCTCCCACTCCGGGAGCCTCGTTTGGACTGAGGGAAGCTCTCTGCACATTAACTCTGCTTCCCTCCTGCTCCATTTGCTAATTAACTCCTCTGGATGTCTAGGATGAGTCTTGATAAATCATTACTGTCAGGCGTTCAGAGAAACATTTCAAGCCTTATCAGAGATAAGAAATCAAAACAACTGTAAGAATTGCTCATGGAGAAACACTCCCAGTTTATTGCAGCACAAACATCCAAGGCCAGATTTAATCCCAGCAGTAGGAAGGGGAACATGTTAATAAACATCACTGTAATGAGCACTGTACCTCGTTCTCAGATTCCCCTGCTGAGGCAGCCCATCGTAGATGGATAATACATCAAAATCTTCCTCTAATGCAAAGGAGTGGAAAACAAGCTGTATCCTGTTCTGCTCCTCGGCAGTGATTGTCCACGTGCAGTTTGCATAATTGGGGTATCCATAGGGAAAGCCTGGGCTCTGTATTGTCCCGTTTGGGCCCTGCAATGTGTGACTGCAGTTCTGGGCTGGCGAGAGAAAAGACAAAAGCACAAAGTCAGAGGGTGTCAGGTGAACAGCCGATGTCCTCACCGCCCCAACAGAGCACGCAGGGCTCTTCCACCAGGTGTCCTTGTCCCAGGAAACAGAGAAAAGTCAAATCTGAGCAGGAAGCTTTGGCCTCCTCCTTGCAGGGATGTGGAGCCCAAACCCCAGACACGTCCTGGGCTCTGCTCCCAGCAGCTGTGAGCACAGCTGGATCCACAGCTGCTGCCTGGCCCTGGGGACAGCTCCTTCCTCAGCCACCCTTCCCCAGCCCACCACCAAACCCAGCGTTCTCCCAGCACACTCCCTGCATTTGGGATTTCACCTGTGCCAGGTGCCAGACCCTGCTGGGTCAGAGAACAGCACAGGGACAATGCCAGGGCTGACTGTCCCTTTCTCCCTCAGTTCCAGGGACAACGGCAGGGCTGACTGTCCCCTTCTCCCTCAGTTCCACCTGGACAGGAGGCAGAAGCAGGGCTGAGTGTGCAGGCAGTGCCTCACCCCTCCCCTCACCCTGAGAAAGCAGGAGGGACTCACACAGTGAGGGCTGAGCCACCACGAGCAGCCTGGCTGGCCAAGGCTGCCTGATCCTGCACAGCAAAAAACAGGAATAAACCTGTCCTGACTCCAAAAAGAGCAGGACACAGTGCAAACAAACCATCCTGTAAGGTGCCTTCCAGCCCCGAGTATTTCATGATTCCAGGAATGGGTCACTGGAACAAAAAGCAGCAGCAGCAGCACTCACAGCCCTGTTAGACCTGAAGGGGGGACCCAGGGAAGAAATCACTGGCCAGAGCCTGCCTTGGGGGCTCTCAAAGGTTTGTGCTCCAACCACAGAACATCTCCAATCAGCATCTCTGGGGAGCTGCTGCGAAGCTGCATCTTCTGAGAACAAAACCCCTCCTGTAGCACCAGTGAAACACCTCAAACCTCCCTGAAATCCCTTTCCCCTGCCCGGGGCAGCACCTGGGAACACTGCAGCCCACAGATAAAGACCCACGGTGTTCACCTACAGGATAAATGAGATTTTCTTCTCTCTGGGGACACAGGTCCATGAATGTGTTTTGGCAACAGCCTCAACGACAAATTCCCTTCAGTGTTTTCCTCTCCCTTCACTGCTGCTGTACCTGGGTGTCTTTGGAGGCACAAAAGAATTTGCTCCAAACTGCTCCAACCCTCCCTGCTTTAGTGGAAGAATTCCTCCACACAAAGCCAAATTCCAGACAGTTGGAAGGGTCAATCTCATGGCCCAAAAGCTGAGTTTCACCTTTATCCTCTGAGCTGCTGACCCCTGCCCCTGCTCCAGCTTTTCCCACCCATGCTGGGTTGTTTACTCTGCTGATGGGGGACAACAGAGGCTTCAAAGTCAAAACGCATTAGAGTAGAAATTACCTCTTTGATTTCGCCTTACTCTTTTTTTTCTTTCTTTCTTTTTTTTTTTTTTTTCAAAGGCAACAAAGGCATTTGCACTTCTGAGTGCCAAGCAGCTACAGGTACAGAACTGCAGAGTGGTGCTCATTAAAGCCAATTATAATTAGATTGACCTACTTCGGGTGCAAAAAACGCTCCGTGGAACTTCTCCCCGCAAGACGGAGTTCGCGGTTTTACGAATCTAAAACGGTCCATCCTATTTACTACCCAGGGAATCTTTTTGTAGCACGTTTATCTGATCAATGAGAGGCAGGACAGCCCCACAATCCACCAGGGATGAAAGGGAGGGAGGCACGGGATTCTTTGCCTGGAGTATTTTGCATTTCTGTAGCACCTGGCAGCTGCCTCTCAGGGCTTTTTGTCGCTGCATAAGAGAGTAATCCACCTCCCCACTCCACTCCGTTTACTTTGGGGAGTTCACTGGAAAAGCCGTTTGCTCAGTGCCAGAAAGCTGCACAGGACTGGGAATATTCCTGTGATCACAGAGGAGTTAAATGAAGTTTGGTTTAACAACCCAAGATCCTTCAGCTCGGGTCTCCAATTCCATCGAATCCCTTCTCCAGCCACAGCAACGCTCAATAGGCAGCGGGGGCATATTGAACTGTCCCTCCTGCTCATTTTTATTTTAATCAGAAGTTCATCAGAACAATTTAAGGCGAATGGGAAATTAAAGAGGCTGTATCTCTCCATTTCCTGATGGTATAAAAGCTACCAAGGCTGCACGAAGCTCAGGAAATAAATTCAAGGTCAGAGGCACCACGTTCTAAACACTTCCAAGGTCATATGAGAGCTCCAAAATCCACAAACTCAGCCCATCCTTCCACAGCCACTGCCTGTGCCACAAATGCACATAAATCTATCTGAAAGAGCAAATAAATAATAGAAAAATAAGGCAGAGTTTTATGATGCATCCAATCAATCTACTGAAATATTTGCATGTTCACGACGTTGACCCAGAGGTGCTCCGGGCACAGATAAAAGAAAATTGCTTATTGCAAACAAAGAACAGCTTTGCAAAAGCTGCCAAACTGGGCAGTAATATATTCTGTAATAGCTGTAATAGCAGGGAACTTCATTTATATTGGACATTGCTGGAAAAAGTCATCAGGCACAGAAAGAAATCCGGGAAGCTGAGGGAATTTATGTGTTCTATCATTTGCTTCCAGGTCTGAGTTAGTTCAGCTCATCCTTGACTGACAAAACCTTATCTAAAATTCAGAATTTCTCCTGTGAAGATTGCAGAAACAATTCCCTTTATCCCTTTGGCCCAGCAGCACAAATAAGTAGAAAGATATGAAAGGGCAACGCTGGTGCCTGTGCTGGGAAGTTCCAGGTGGATTTGGGGTTGACAGAGGACAATTCTCCCAAAATTTCTGGCACATTCTCCCCAGCCCAAAGCCTGACACAAGGCACCTTCAACTCCTCACCCAGAGATGAGAATGCTGCATCATCCCCCTGCCAGCTTTGCTTTTAAGCTCAGCTCAGGTGTGCTCCTGTGGCTGTTCCAGCTCCTCATCTCCCATCCACGGGCTCGCATTCCGGAGGGTGGGCTCATCACAGGGATGGCTTTGTGGGCATTTGTCCGATTTGTGACGGAGAGAAAACAGAGCTGAGCCCAGGCTGGGCTCTGCCAGCACCTCCTCTCAATTCTGGAGAGTGGTTTGTTGGGAGAGGAGCCCTGAAATGAATCCCTCAGCAACTCCAGACAAGGACAATGGCATCCCCACACCTGGCACTGCTCAGAGCCTTCCTCCAAAGGGATCCCAAGCCCAAAGACCTCCAAAACCACTGAATCCTTTAAGGAAACCCCCAGCACTTTGGGAAAACATCTTTATCTGGGCCACCACCAATGATAATTCACTGATGGTGACTCAATTTTTCAATTGTTTCACACCTTGGTTTAACCAAGTGGAGCAAGTCTCCACTTCCAACAGTTCTTCTGTACAACAGGCACTTTTTGAACAATCCCCAGAGCAACTGGCCTCACCCTGGGCCCCTCACGAGGGAAATGATGGGATGTTTACTCTGCAATACTCTCACTGAAGAACTGCAGCCCTGAAGCACGGGCTGCCCACGGCAGTTTGTAACACACAGTTTAATCCACAGAGTACAAAACTTAACATGAGCAGACACTGCAGTGAAAAATAAATATCAACTGAGCAGAGGAGAGTTCCAAACCCTCCAGGCTTTGCTGTGGGGCTGCCATGAAGAGAAAGGAAGGGTGGCAGGAGCAGGAACGACATCCTTGTGCTCCAAACCAGAGTTCTTTTGACAGGACGAGCTCCAGGAGTGGAGCCAGAGGCTCGTGGGAGGTTTAATTCCACTGTAAATCCAAAGTTATCTCGACACACGAGCCAGGATCATTCTGGTGCCAGTCACTGCAGATTTAGAGGGCCCTAAAGCAGCAGGGCTGGCTGGGCTCTGGGGCAGCACCAGCTCAGCCCAGGCACTGCACTGGGGCAGCACCTGCTGCTCCCCAATGTCCTCAGTGTCCCAGAGGTGACAGTCACTGCACAGTGACCAAACCCACCAGGTTATGTGCATGAAAAACAGGAGATTCAAGCCCTGAAGAACACTCAGAGCACAGGATTTTGTTATTCCCTTCAAATATGCAACACTTCAGGCCAGGAATGAGCTGCCCTGGCTGCTGCTCCCTCCCAGCCCCTGCCTGATGGGGAATTCCAGCAGCTCCAGACTGAGATGAACTTCAACATCCAAACTGTGTCACTACAAACCTCCCCCAGGTTGTCAGGAGGTAAACAACAATACCAAACAAAGGCGTTGTCTGACGTGACAAGTGCAAAGGAAATGAGTAAGAAAACATCTTCCACCTACTTGCAATTCCTCCAACTTAAATCCCAGGCCAGATCCAGGGTGGTGTAAACCAAGGAAGAATTGTAGCTGTTGGTTTCCACCGTGTTATTATCCAAGGAAGCAATGCTTGAGAGAGAGGGAGACTGAATTTATCTCTGAAGTGCTTCCTGAAATACAAAGTCGCTGCACTTTGTTCCTCAGCAGAAACAAAATCTAATTTAGCAAACGCTGATGCATGGTCACTGCACAATTCCGTGGGAACAAATATCAAATCATGCACAGTGCCTTGCTCTCAGCAGCATCATTTACAGAGGATCCACGGCTGCCTCCTCCCTAATGCAGCAGTTTGGGGTTTTGCCATTTGCTGTAGTTACTGTTCCTCACACAGAAATGCTGTTTTTCCGTGTTGTTCTACAGCCCATTCCACCAAACGCAAGCACATAAATAAACCCTTTCCCCAGGCAAACTGAAATCCACATCCAAGCACTGAAATCCCGGGTGCAAACGCTGCCTGTCCGAGGTTTGCTCCCTCCCAGAGCCCCTCTCTGCCCAGAGATCTCCAAACACACACACACACCAACTCCTCCTCATTGTTTGCACCGCCTTCTAAATGAGACAAACGTTCCTTTGCTCATTGTTTAGTGCTGTGAATCATTTATCAGGCACTAAAGATGCCTCCTTAGGTGCTGGTTTGGCAAGTGATTACAGCTGATCACAAAGAGGGAGTAGCTCAGTCCCAGCCTCTGACTCTCTGCCTCACCCAATTTCAGTGAGCACCTCCACGCTTGATCAATCCGAGCCTCGCTGCCCTCAGGATTCACCTTCTCCGAGCTGGAGCTTAACCTCCAGTCTCCTATCAAAGCCTGCTGGGTAATAAATAATGCAGAGTCATTCCATTAACTATAACTTAATCAAAAGCCCGTGGATCCAAGAGCATCATCAAGGGGATGATTTCCATCTCAGACAGCCTGAGCCCGTTTCCCTCTGAGCTGGGAGTGATGAGCTGGGCAATGCAAGGGCAGAAGAAGCTGAATTCAGCTGGTGCCAGCACTGCCAAGCCCAGGAAGGATCCAAAGCCCCAGCTCAGCTCAAGTGAGGATGTCCAGGTTTGCACAACTCTGCAGATCCCCCAAAACAACGGTTCTCTGGGCACACACAGCCCTTCCCTCCCAGTCCAGGAGTCCCTCAGCCCCCCCTGCCATCCCTCTGTCCCTTTTAGTGCTGTCCAGGCTGTTCTTGCAGAGCCCCCACACCCCAGCACTGCTCCAGCCCAGCAATTCCATTTTCAGGAATTCCCAAGCAGGAAGAAGAGAGGAACAAAGGATGCAAAAGTTATCCCCATGTCTGCTCTCCCTTTCTTTCCCAGTCAAAAACGTTGTCCTGGACAATTATGAAAATTTTCAATGCATGTCTGGGATTCCAAAAAGCTCCAGCTGAGCCACCACACACCTGAAAACCACCAACACCCACTCAGGAAAAGGAAGTTTGGGAATTCCAAGTGTCACTGCCCCGTCCCCAGGCATCACCACACTGCTCTGTCATCCCAGGACACTCCCAATGTGTCTTCCAAATGACACTTCTGTATTTCAGATGAGGAAAAACCTGGACAAAAGCATCCCAGCTCTGCCTTTCCTCCGTGTCAGATCCATTCCTTCAGACCATGGCATTTTCTCCTCCCTACGTGGCCTCAGAGGAAGGTTCATTCTGCCCAGACAGGGGATTTTCAACCTGCAGCTCATAAAGCCTCTAGGAAACTGTGAAAGGCAGGAAAGGGAAAGGGAACAGACACGAGGCTTTTTCAGTTCTCTAGAAATGCCACGAGCACCTAGAGAGAAAGAAAGGCACCTAACCCTGGGAATGCTGGAACCTACAGACCCCAAAATGCTGGGAAGCACAATGATGGAATAAATGAGCCCAATCTGCTCAATACTTCCCTCTTCAGTGATGTTTCTGACCCCCTGGTGGAGTTCTGGACTCTGCCCAGCTGTTCCACATCTGCCCTGAAGTGTCACATCCAAAACTGGACACTGAGCCCAACCCCAGCTGGACACTGGGCTGGACATTGGTTCTGCCTCACCCCCATGCTGGGACCTGTCACCTCCACGGGCACATTCCCTCCTCTCCTCCAAGCTAACCCACTTGGAAAAAAGTCTCTCAGCTTTCCCATCCTTTGGGTTTTCACTCTATGCCCGAGCCTGTGGAGAGCACAGAGCTCACAGCAGCTCTGACAGGCGGCAGTGAAAAAAACCCAGGAAACGTCTGGCTGCAGGTAACACCCAAAAGCCTTCCAGGAGGAATGTGACATCCCAGGAACATGACGCTGCACAGATGTCCTGGCTCACCAGAGCACGGCACAGCCCTGGCATGTGGAGAGGCCAGAGATTCCGGCTGCTGGGAACGACTGGGAAGGATTGGGAAGGAAATGTTGCCATGGGTTATGTTGGGAATTGCTGGAGGAGTCGCTGGCTCCAAAAGCAGCTGCCAGATTTCCCCTTGGGGCTCCTCCCATACTCACAGTGTCACCCCAATCCCCCCACAGCTGCTCACCCCCAAATCAGGATCAGGGAGAGAGTGGAAGGGTAAAAGCCAAAAAACTCATGGCTTGAAATAAACAGTTTAACAGGGAAAGCAGCATTCCCCTCCTCTTGAGCTCATTCAGCCAGGGCAGACTCTCCCAAATGCTCTTCCCTCAAGCTCCCAGCTGCTGTGGCATCAGGGAGTCATGTGGAGCCCTGCAGTTATTCCAGAATGTTCTTTTCCCAGTTCCCATTGTGCCCCCTTCTCACAGGCTGTCATTCCAAACATCCCCTCCTTTGTCCATTCATTTATGTCACACCTTCTGGGATATCCCTTTGGGCAGCTGGGGTCACCTGTCCCTGTCAGGTCTCCTCCCAACCTCCCACACTTCCCAAATCCCTCCCCAGCAAGTCCAAGGAAAGTCTTGGCTCTGGGAAGCTCAGCACTAAGAAAACACCTCGGTATCATCAACCCGTGCTCGGCACAAACCCAAAGCACAGCCCAGAGCAGCCAGGGAAGAAAATCACCTCTAGCCCAGCCCAAAGCAGCACAAAGCAGCCCTAATTCCACACCCAGATCCCACATTATTCAGCACAACTTCACTCCCATCGCTCTCCCTCCCAAGTTCTGTTATAACAACAAATATTCTTCCCATCATCTGTGGAGCACCCCTGCAAAACGTCCCTAAGAAATCCATGGAAATTCTGTTGGAGTCATTGAATCCATGAGTTTGGTTCTGGTGGAATCAACTCCACCCCAGCTGAAGGCAGCTCAGGGAGGGAGAGTGTGGCACAATGACCCCAGTGTCCCCTGTGCTACCCCTGCCCTGGAATGACCTGCAAACAGGAGGGATTCAGCCCTCCCGGCCCTCAGCGCTGTTTTTTTTAAACAAAGATCATTATCAAAGGCATCCTGGAGTCATGCTGGCTCCCACCAGGTGCTCGCTGTGCCATTCCCAATCACTCCAGCAGATTTATGGAGCACTTTGCCATCTGCAGAGCTCCCAATCCAGCCGGAATCAGAGCAGGTGAGACAAGGGGACAAGTGTTTGGGAGGGGAGGCTCGCAGGAAGTGAGGGCAAAGGAGATGGATTCCCTCCTGTTTGCTGCTGGAAGAGGAGGCAGGAGGAAAAGAACAATGGAAAATACTAAAAATACTAAAAAAATTCCTTGGGAGTTGTTGTAAGGAGCATTTAGAGAATCTCTTGTAACACATCAGCTTTACTGTCAGCAGTGCCAAAGTTTAAAGTTTAATGTGCCTTGTTTCTCAAGGCACATGAATGAACACACATTTTCCTGACTATTTCCAGCCAGCCATCTGCAAAAATTGTGCAAATGATTTGCACTGACTGAAGGTGGAGACACAAACTCTGCTTCATCCCCCACCTGATCCCACAGCAATGATTCAATGGCAGGAAATGTTTCCAACAGAGAAAACCTGGCCTGGTCAATACTGATGAGGGAATTCAGTTACTGATTACAACATAAATAGGGAAAGGAAGGGGAAAGAGGAAAGAGAAAGAGAAAGAGAGAAAGAGAAAGAGAAAGAGAAAGAGAAAGAGAAAGAGAAAGAGAAAGAGAAAGAGAA
>VZUI01051668.1:0-25471 GCA_013401135.1 Cettia cetti
CATCCATCCATCCATCCATCCCTCCATCCATCCATCATCCATCCATCCATCATCCATCCATCCATCATCCATCCATCCATCCATCCATCATCCATCCATCATCCATCCATCCATCCATCCATCATCCATCCATCATCCATCCATCCATCCATCCACCCATCCATCCATCATCCATCCATCCATCCATCATCCATCCATCATCCATCCACCCATCCATCCATCCATCCATCATCCATCCACCCAGCCATCCATCCATCCTCATTTTCCATGCCCTGATGAACACCCTTGGCTCCAAGCGCCAGTTCAGATCCCTCTGTGCCCAATCTGGGAGGGAAGGGGGATTTAAGGGAGGTTCTGTCCTCCCCTGAGCTCCCTCAGCTTGTGGGGGAGCAGGGAGACAGCAAAGTCCAGCATTAAATATCGGCATAAACCAATATTTAATACCAGTGGATATCTAGACTTTAAAATAATAAATATTTTGGAGGGCAGGCTCATCCCGGGCTGTGCATCCCGAGTGGTGTGTTAGACCTGCCAGCACTGGGGTGGTCCTGTCTTTCCCAGACAGGAGATTCCTGCTGATGGGGACACAGAGACTCCCTGAATGTCTTCCCAAGACCATGACCTAAAGGTGATCCTGTCCCTGCCTGATCCCATCTCTCCTGGGGGCTCTGGAGCAACATTCCCGCATCCCAGAGTCTGCCATGGCCCCTCCTTGAACTGCCCGACCTGCGTTTTAAAAACAAGGTAAAAAACCCTGCTGTGAAGAGGCAGGAGCTTGCTGCTGCTCCAGGATTATCCCAAAAGCTTGGGCTTGTTTCTATTTTGGGCCCCCCATCTGCACCAGGAGCTGATCCGGCTCCCACGGGTGCAGCAGCAGAAATCCCGGCCGCGGTTGTGGATGGAGGCACGGATGCTCAGGCCGTGCTTGGATCCTGATGGATTTCCAGTTTGCGGGCACCTGGTCTGCACCTCTGCAGCGTTCTGGCTGTGGGAAGGTGGGTTCTGGTGTGAAGCACACCTGGGCCGCGCCGTGGGGGCTGCCTGGTTTGTGGTAGGTGGGCCCTGGATGGCTCTGGATCCCCCAGGAGGAGCCCCAGGGCTGGGTGTGGTGGTTTGGGGGCAGCAGCATCCCTCGTGCTCCCCGTGTGCTGCCGTGCCAGATTCCCTCAGTCTGCTGCAGGCTCGCTGTGCTGTCACCAGGGCTCTGCCAGGACGCAGCTGCACCCACCCTGAGCTGTTCCTCCCTCTGGTGTTACAGGCAAAATGTGAAATACGTGCTGTGTAAAGATTTGAGAAAACATCCGTTTCTCTTTGCTTCCCATTTCCCTTGCTGTGCTGTCTGATAGGACTTGATGCTTATCCTACCTGTAGTGAATTCATCACCTTTACACATTGCCTGGGCTGTCAGCACACACACAGGAGGACAAGAGGAGAAGCAGGAAAATGATACCTGAAAACTGCGAGGAAAAAAAAAAATACAGCACGGAAGGGCTTATACTTGGAACTACTCCCATTTTTCTATTAACTCCATTATATTGTTTCTTAAAGAGATTCTAGCAGTCCTTCAGTGCAGAAAGGGCTGTGCTGAGTCCACAGAATATTGTCAGGAAGATGTATGTTCCATCTTAATTAGAACTAATTAATATGCTTTGGCTCTTGGTCCTTCTGTCTGGTCAAATCTACATGAATGGTGAAATTCTCGTGCTGGAGCCTTGCCTTGCTCAGGTGATGGCCAGAAATGCCCCAGAAAGGTCAGGGCTGAGTCTCTGCCGGGCCAGGTGTGGGTGGGTCCTCGTCCCGTGGCAGTGATTTCCTGATCCTGGATCCTACAGCTGCGGTGGCATTTCTCCCTGGAAAATCCCTGTCCATGGGACTGCAGTTACTTCCTCCAGCTGGCAGGACAGGAACTCAGGTATCCTCTCAAAACGGGGGTCTAGCCCGTGTTTTTCACAGGGGGAAGGTGTCAGGGCTGTATCAGCTGCTCAAGACCGGGGTGCTCCGCTGCCCAGGGGAGGACCTGGAGCCAGGTTGGAAAATTATTGATTTCCAAACCTCCAGTCACTCCTTCCCTGCATTCTCCCGCTGAGAACGGGGAGGGACAGCGCAGAGCCCGGTGGTGGGATGCCCTGGGAGGCAGTGGGGGTCCAGCTGTGGGATGGAGGCAGCTGCAGGCTCCTCCTCTCCGTGGGCCCTTCCTGGGATCCAGGGTTTCCCAACGGATGGAAGCGGGGCTGGGCAGACACGGGGTGATGGGCAGCAGGAGAGGGGGGCACGGTGGGAATCAGTCACCACCACGAACCTCACATGGCAGCAGAAAGATCAAAGATGTGTCCACCTGGGGAGTTTTTGCAGGGAATCTTCTCCGGTAGGTGAGACACCCCTGGGAAGGAAAGTGTTTGTCTTGTTGTGACTTTCAGATATTTGCAGTGCATTGCTCATGCATCTTGCACGGTGCACACACCCCCGAGAGCTCAGATCCATCTTGCTGTCAGAGAGGAGAAACACATGAGCAGTGTTAAATCCATGAGGAGGGTGGCACTCCTTTCCTGGGAGAGGGAAGAAATGGCTCCAGCTTAGAATTGCCCTGGATTACTGCCCTCAGAGTTTATTTTCGTGGGATTCTCCAATAAATACCAGCCTCTCCATTGTTGGGAATAATTGCAGTAGCTGAGAAGTGGTGGTTTGATCAGGTAATGCCTGGGGGCTTTTGTGCTGGTTCTGATAGAGCAGCATTAGCAAAAATATAACAGCATTAAATGAAACTTCTGAGCTAATCAGTCTCCATTAAAACTTACGATGAGAAGGCCAAAATTAAAATGTTCTTTTAAAAGCAAGCCCTTCCTGATTAAAAGCTTGATGACTCGCACATTTGGGAATTGGCACAAAAACCTGCTCTGGGGGAAGAGGAGTGTGATCAGCCTCGTGGTGTTTGTGGTGGTGCATTGCTCTGGTGTTTAGGTGGAGAGATGCATCCTGCAGCATCCTAGGAAATGCTGTGCAGCACAACTCCAGGTGCTGCTCAGCTGAAAACAGTCTGTGGAACTAAATCAGTGGGGATGGAGGTTTTAACTCGGCTTTTATGTCAACTGTGTTCACGCTGTCATTGCATTTTGACATTCTCCAAATGCTTCGTGGCATTTAAATGCAATTCGGCTTTATAATTTAATTTTATTTTGCTGCTCCTGCTGCATTGCAATCTACCTCCTTCTGCTAATGTGTTATATTTATTATGGAAAGGCTGCTTATGAATATTCCGATGTTATCCTGATGCAACAACCATCCATGCCCAACCCCAGCGTGGCAGGGAGGGGTCCTGGCAGTGCCAGGGCTATTTCCAGGATCAAACACACCCCTGAGACACATCCTGGGACTGAGGATGAGGAGCTGCCCTTCATCCTCCTCACTGTCAGAGTGGGATGAGGATGAGGAGCTGCCCTTCATCATCCTCACAGTCAGAGTGGGATGAGGATGAGGAGCTGCCCTTCATCCTCCTCACTGTCAGAGTGGGATGAGGATGAGGAGCTGCCCTTCATCATCCTCACAGTCAGAGTGGGATGAGGATGAGGAGCTGCCCTTCATCCTCCTCACTGTCAGAGTGGGATGAGGATGAGGAGCTGCCCTTCATCATCCTCACAGTCAGAGTGGGATGAGGATGAGGAGCTGCCCTTCATCCTCCTCACTGTCAGAGTGGGATGAGGATGAGGAGCTGCCCTTCATCATCCTCACAGTCAGAGTGGGATGAGGATGAGGAGCTGCCCTTCATCCTCCTCACTGTCAGAGTGGGATGAGGATGAGGAGCTGCCCTTCATCATCCTCACAGTCAGAGTGGGATGAGGATGAGGAGCTGCCCTTCATCCTCCTCACTGTCAGAGTGGGATGAGGATGAGGAGCTGCCCTTCATCCTCCTCACTGTCAGAGTGGGATGAGGATGAGGAGCTGCACTGGCCGTGCCAGAGCCCCCGCAGCCAGTGGCAAGGGAGGGAGGTGGTTTATTGGCCGGGCTCAGGCCCAGAGCAGGAAGAACAGGGTTCCCATCCTTGCATCAGCTAGGTATTCCCCCGAAGGGCTTTCCCACTTATCCCGTGGCATCTTGTTTTCAGGAGTCTTGGCTGGGAGCCCTTGGCAGTTCCCCTCCGCATGCAGACAGCCGCTGGTACAGGAGGATTTCCTTCCACGCTGTGCCGGAGATCCTCCCCAACCCCTTTGTTTTCCTGGGCAATGTCTCACATGGAGGGGGTTTGGGACTTGTAGGATACATTCCCGTCCTCCCGAGGTGACCTGGCATGGCTCAGGCAGGTGCGATCCGCAGATCTGTGTGACCGAAGCCATCTGTGCCTCGCAGGGGACGCTGCAGTACCGCGGTGACAAACAGCGAGTGCCTCGCTGCGGCGGCACTGAGCTCCCTCTGTCCCCACGGCTGTGCACCAGATCCCTGCTTCCCGCAGGGCAGGCAGCCTGCCGCGGGAGCAGCACGGGCCGGGGGACGGCATTCCCTGCGGCGTCCGGCGGGGAGGAGTGCCCGGGGATGGAGGAGGAGCTCTGCTGAGCGCTGCCCTCGCTGAGCCCCTCTGTGTGCCTGGGATGGAGGAGCTCTGCTCTGTGCCCCCTCCCTGAGCCCCTCTGTGTGCCTGGGATGGAGGAGCTCTGCTCTGTGCCCCCTCCCTGAGCCCTCTCTCCTTTCCTGGGATGGAGGAGCTCTGCTCTGTGCTCCCTCCCTGAGCCCTCTCTCTGCTCTTTCAGGGGTACCTCTCTGAAGGCTTGGTGACCAAGTGGTACCGCTCCCCCCGTCTCCTGCTGTCCCCCAACAACTACACCAAAGCCATCGACATGTGGGCGGCTGGCTGCATCCTGGCCGAGATGCTGACCGGGAGGATGCTCTTTGCTGGTAGGTTTCTGTCTCCTCTTGATTCACTTTTTTCCTCCCTCCCTCCTTGCTGCCCAGTCCCTCCCGGCAGAGGGAATTCCCCTGTATAAGGAGAGGAGATCACAGTGCCCTGTTCCAGGAGGTTTGTACTCTATGGGTTTCAGTCGTGATTGGTGTCTTTAAGCTCTTTCTTTTCTTTGAGGGAAGGCATCTGATGCCACCACTCATTTTTAGGATTTATCTGTAAGCATGAGTTGCAGCTGCAAAGGTGAAATGCAAGAAAAGAAGACAACAAAAGCACAGCAAGGAGTTATCAGTGCAGCATTTGAAGCTCAGCTCTGATGTCCTGGAGAAAAAAATATGTATTTAATCGAGTCCCAAAAGTGCTGTTCCAGGAGCAAAGCTGTGCCTCCCTGTTGGGGAAGATGAAGCAGGAAAGCATTACAAATATGATTGCTTGGCAAAAGATTCTGAGAATATGAAACCTATAAGTGAGGTAGAAATGAAAGCCAGTTTTGATATTTAAGATGCCAAGCCAGTTAGTTACTGAACAACTGGAGAAAACAATGGTTCAGCCAGCTGAAGGAGAGTCTCTCCTGACTGAACAATACCCTCAGCAAATAAGGGGAAGCCAAAGGTCCAAAGGTCTGAGGGACCAGTGTGGCAGGGAAGAAAAGAAGGGTTTAGAAAGCAGCTTTTAGGGTTTAAAATGTAACACAGTATGGTAATGTAGTAATTCTCATAGGCTGTATGTAAATTCTATAGGATTTGTGTCTAGTACGTGTTGGTTAGTATAAATTAGAATATCCAGGACAGAATGAGATATAATGTCATGTAACAGGAGCTGTGCTGTCTCTTCGGGCAGGCTTTGAGCTGGGGCTGGCAGCTCAGGGGAAGCTTTGGCACCCACCACCTGTGCAATAAACCACGTTTCAAGAGCTGCCCTGGTATCCAGAGATCCCTCTTTGCTGTCTTCACCCTCCTACACTTCCCAAGCTGGGACACGGAGCCATTTGTGAGGGATGGAGCAGCTGCCCTCTGCCCTTCCCTGCCCGAGGAGTGCAGCAGAGCTCCTCCCAGGCTGTCTCTCTGTCTCTGTCAGTGCTCTGAGAGACGAGGTTCAACGCCTCCTGCGAGCAGCTGTTTGCAGAGTTGTGTAAATAAATAATCAGACCCGTTAATAATGGAGGAGGACGTTTCCTTCACAGATATCTCAGCGCACTGCAGAGCTCCTCAGACTGCTCCCTCCCCACTCCTGCCTGCAGCTTCCATATTTCTTTTGTGAAAGCTCAAAAATAAGCAGTCAGTACCACTATGAAGAGATCGTTAAAATTGCTTCCCTTTCCTTCCTTCTTTTTGCCCTCAATTCCACCAAAAAGGGATTTCAGCTTTGGAAATTGTGCATTTAACCTGTCTGCTCCTGATGTTTCCTTGGGCATCTCCAGGTGCCACTTGTCCCTGCACGTGCAGGGCATTGTCAGACCTTGCTGGGAGATGCTGCAGTCTCTGTCCCCCTGTACTTATTCCTCACATCAAACAGCAAAACAAGACTTCCGTGTCGAGGTCCTCCCCTGGCCATCCCCGCACAGCACCCGAGCATTGCTGGCTTTTCAGGCTGTGCTTGACCCCTCTCTCAGCCCCATCTGGGGGTTTCTTTGCTCTTTGTGTAAGCAATGTTGGCTGACACCACGGAGGTATCCAAGGTGGTGCTTTAAGCTCGTTCCGTGGTAAGGCAGAGACAGAAGTAGCCCCAGGGTGGGATTCACCTGTGCTCTGCCTGGGTGAGATGCCCCAGAGCAGCCACGCAGGAACCTCCCCAGGCTGTTTGCTGAGAGCCCAGAGCAGGTGGAGATCAGAGGTGGGATTTGGCACACACGGGCTGGGCTCTGCCAGACACATGCTGCGAGCAGCCCTTCTTTTCTGCCTTCCAGCCCAGTGAAACCACTTAATAACTCCCCAGGTGCTGGCAGGATGCTTGGTTAACGGGTGGGGATCAAAACCAGACTCAAAATATCAGCTCCTTTTGGGTGGCTTTGAAAACATATCATTGCCATGGGCAGGTTCTGGCCCCCTGCCCCATTTTCCTGGCCTCCTCCTGTGACAGCCAGCAGAGCAGGGCCAGGGTAGGAGCCTGGCAGCAGGCAGGGTGTCCGTGGTGTTTTCATCTGCTGCTGTCCGGAGAAGAGGAAAATACAGCCCAGCCCCTCAGAGCTGCCACAGCAGCGTGGATTTCCTCTTTGCTTGGGAGAAGGAGTGCTCCCCCAGCCAGCTGCAGCCTCCCTCCCTGCAGGATGGGTTTCACAGAGCCCTGGGTCACCAGCCAGCGCCCCGTGGGAAAGAGCAGCAAAGGATTCAGTTCAGAGAAAGCTGCAAACCTGCAGCAAGCACCTTGCCCTGGATAAAAGGGTTGTTGAGCGTGCGTCAGCGGCGCAGTTTAAATTGAGTGCTTAGCATAAATCAATATAATTAACTCGGTAGTCTATCTGGGGTGCTTAAGCAACGCAGGTAAATTAAGGTGAATGGTTGTTAGGAGTAGATGTCACTCGCTGCTCCCAGGCTCCCACACCAATTACTGGCCCCCAGCCTCTCCCAGAGGCCCTTCCCTGGGAGCAGCCCTGGGTTTGGCAGGGGCCACAGTGAACCTGGCTGTCCCAAAGCTCACGGGAGTGCAGCACATCTTCAGCAGCTGGAATCTGGCTTGCAGACCTCTGGAGAGCTCCCCAGCAGCAGCAGCAGCACAGAAAGCAGGGAAGAGTGTCCATAGCTGAGCAGCTACAGCTTCTTCCAGTGTCCTTTCCCACCAATTTAGCATCTGTAGAAGCAGGAGTATATGGGGGAAAAGTAGTAAAAAGGAGAAAAGATCTGTCCTTGCGGGTCCCCATGGGGTTCACCAGTGGGGCTGTGCTTGTGACCAAGAGCTGGGAGGTGGCACAGAGGCTTTTCCCATGGGAATGGGGCTTGTTCCCAGGGCTTGGGTGCTTCCCTGGGACTAGGCTGCAAGCCTGGAGAAGGCTCTCTTCTCCAAGACAAGGTGCAGAGCTCCTCGTTCTCTCCCTGGGTAACGACAGCATGCTGCGTTTATTCCGTCTGTGGTTCATGTTTTCCTTTCCAGGAGTTAATACCTTCAGAAAAAGGTCCCTGGGAGTTCCATAAATAGAGGATAATGGAAGAGAATGGGGTTTCTTGAGAGCCATAATTCAAGGCTCCCAGCATTGCATTAGCAGCTTCTTTGTGTGACTAAACACTGTGTCTTTTAGCTGCCAGGTACCTTCAGTGAGCAGTGGCTGGGGTTGCACTGAGAGAAAAGCCACAAAGCCTTTGTGACTTTTATCACCCTGTAATTTTGATCACAGCTTGGGAATTAGCCTGACTAACAAAGTGTTCATTTCCTGGTAGATATCTTTAGTTTCCCCTGGAGTCAGGCTGTGAATCTCTGAGTGACCTAAAATTAGTTCTTCTGTAGGGAAGTGAATTAATTTGCCCAGGATGGATATGGGAAGGGCATCCCTCCCTTTGTCTTCTTTGCTTTTCCTGTTGCTTTATCTTCTCCCGGGGTGCTGATCTGAGTGGAGGTGTGGTGGTGACCAGCTGGGCTGGTGTCAGCACTGCTTTGGGGCTGGCTGAGCTCACTGCCATCTCACTGAGCTCTGCCCTGTGGGGTGAGAGTGGCCCTGGCTGAACAGAGCCAAACTCTGTTGGAGTGGCCAGGCCAGGATGGGAGAAGAGAGTTTCCCAGCGTCGATGATTGTCCCTACCCTTGTCCCAGGGGGCTGTGCTGGGGGTTAGCTCCGTGGGTGTGGGTCTGGAAAACCCACAGGGAGCTCTGGGCTGGGGAGGGGAGCCCTGCTGGGGACCTCCACAGGAACAGGGCTGCCTCAGGGCAAGCGGTCTCCATCTCCTGTGAGGTGGCCTCCCCGCCCTCCCTGCTGGCTGATCAGAAGTGCTGAGCCATAAATGGGGCTGACTCTTCCTGTCGTGGATCAGATGGGTGCTGCTCACTGTTGAGGCAGCCTGAAACCCGTGACTGGGACAGCAGGGACTTGGTAGCCCAAAAATCCTCGTTATTTTGGCTGCCCCAGGCCGCTCCCTGCCTCACTGGCTGGTGCTGCCTCCAAGGACAGAGCATTTCTAACCAGCCCTGCTGGCAGACAGAAAATCAATGGCACAGCTCCGTGCTCCTGCCAGGCTCCTTCTGCACCCACGGGAGGCTGGAAATCCGCCACGGAGCGCTTGGTCACATCCAAGAGAGTGCTGAAGAATGGGATTAGCACTCATTAACGAGGTGCTCTTGCTTGGCTCTGCTGCTCCTCTCCTCTCACTGACGGGCAGCCAGCCCTGAACCGGGGTTTGGGTGGTACGGATAAATATGTCCTGGACGAGAAGGATTAAAAACCTCTGATGGCACACAGCAGCTGTGGGGATTGTCACCACCAGAGCCGTGGCTTGCCGGTCAGAAAGCATCTTTCCTCTTGGGGTGGGAGCTTGGGGACCCCTGGAGCTGACAATACCCCACACCCACCCCAGCTTATCTCTGTGTCTCATCTCTGTCCTCTTCCCGTTCAGGGGGCCACGAGCTGGAGCAGATGCAGCTGATTCTGGAGACCATCCCTGTTATCCACCAGGAGGACAAGGAGGAGCTGCTGAAGGTGATGCCCATGTTCATCAACAGCACGTGGGAAGTGCGGAAGCCGCTGCGCAAGCTGCTGCCCGAGGTGGACAGCGAAGGTACCGTGGTGCCACTGTCCTGGAGGGGCTCCAGAGCTTTTCCTTGGAGTGTCACAGGAGCTGTCCTGCAAGGCTGAGGCCCTGAGCGCCGGGGAAGGGCATGCAGATCCCTGGGGGTGTGCAGCAGGTGCTCCCAGCTGTAGCTCAGACGGCTCCAGTGCTGTCCCCTCACAGGTGGCCTGTCCCCAGGCCCTGCTGCACTCACGAGGCTGGAGCTTGCTCGCAGGTGGCTCCTAAAGGTGAAGTTCTCTTCCAAGGCCCCTGGAAGGTACATGCCTGCCTTCCCACGTGTCTCCCTGAGCTGTGAGCGAGGGTTCAGCCCAGAGGTTCTTTTCAATCCCCATCTGTTCCCTTGCTGTGTGTCTGGCGTGGACACAGTTGTGCAGGACAGCAAGGTACAGGCTTTTCCCTGCGTGAGACAGGAACGTTACAGGTTGTTACAGGCAGGAACACTGACCAGGTGCTCGCTCCCCTGAGCTCCATCTGAGGGCTAAACTGGGCCTGGCCACCTGCTTTCGGGAAGATGTCGAGACCAGGCTCAGCTTACATTTGCTGGTGTGACTCTCCGTTGTAAGACATCCCATGCCTGGTCTTGCAAGCACGATATCCATCAGCCCTGGGTACCCAGGGGCTGTGTCAGCCTCCAGCACGCAGGAGCAGATTTATTCCCTGCCACAGCTGCGGGAAGAAAGGTCACCCGCGCCCCTTACATGATTCATTGTCATTTTCCTGCCTCTCTGACCCGTGGTACATGACAATGTGTAACCTGTGAGGCGTTGTTCCACCACGCTCCCTGCCCGCAGCCAGTGACCTTATGGAGCTATTGATTCCTTCCTCCTTAATTAGTTGGGGAGATGAGGTAATCTCGTGGGAGAGACTCGGAAATTGGTTAATGTTTAAGTACTGGGGCAGCACGTGTGGCTGTTCTTCCTGCTCAGGGGTTCTGCCCCCACAGAAACTGTCCCATTCACACAACCGCACCTTTAGTGGGGATGTTGCTGATGGTTTCAGAAGAAAGGCATTATTCCTGTTTTTATTGTCTGAATAGTGGGACTTTCCCATGATAAGCAACAACTTCAGTGACAGGATTTTACCTTGTCATGTACCCTCAGTAAAAGGAATCATCAAAACAATCATAGCAAACCCTCTACATTTAGGTTTAATTGCACTTAAATTTCCTGTCATCATAGAAAGAGTTCACGCACCACAGTGCTTCTAAAATTATTTTAGCCACTCAGAATTCTTCAAATATTAATGGGTAAAATAATTTTATAGCATTGGTCACGCCAAAGGCTTTTAAAAATTGCAGTAAATCTAATCCCCTTCAGTGGCGTGTAAGATGTGAAATCAGTTGTCTGAAATGCAGTGAGCTTGTCAAATGGATCTGGGGGTGTGGAATCAAATGGCAGCACCATGCAAAGATGGTTCTGGGGTGAGACCCCTGTGCCCTGCTGGGGGCTGTAGTGCTGGGTGTGACACCGGCGTGTTGTCCCGTGTTTCCCCAGCTGTGCTGGAGGAGGTGACACCTGAGGGCTGCAGGATTGCTCCCCTGCAGCTCACAGCTCCCCTGAGGGGCAGGGGAATGCAGCAAGGACAGAAGTGCCCGGCTGAGGTCCAGCTGGGCTGTGGCCTTTAACTCACCCCTGACTTGGGGAGGCTCGTGGTGCCAAGGAAGCTGTTACTGCTTTTGAGGGATCAGTGAGCTTGTTTGTCTGTGCCTGGCAGCCATTGATTTTCTGGAGAAGATACTGACATTTAACCCCATGGATCGACTGACGGCCGAGATGGGCCTGCAGCACCCCTACATGAGCCCCTACTCCTGCCCCGAGGACGAGCCGGTGTCCCAGCACCCCTTCCGCATCGAGGACGAGATCGATGACATCCTGCTGATGGAGGCCAACCAGAGCCAGATGTCCAACTGGGACAGGTACAGTAGCAGGGCTGGGCTGGAGAGCAGACTCTGCCTCGGATGCTTCAGGCAGAGCTGGGCTGGTAGGTCTCTGACCTGCTCTTGGCTGGAGTGCACCACTCGTGTTCCAGACCCATGGAGGATGCCTGCTTTTCCTTCTTTATGCCATATTGTAATCCCAGCCCAAGCTGGCGCCTTGCTGAACCCACCCTGAGGCTCATCACGGATTCCCCAGGGAGCAGAGGTTGAGCCTGCACATGCGAGTCGTTGGTTTTAGTCACAGCCTGGGTTATCTTCAATGGGGTTTAAGTGGCTCTGCAGCCCTTCCCTCTGCCCTCTGTCCCTGTAATACAGGTTACAAAATAATGTAATTCTTGTGCCTGGTTTGGAGTGCTGTATTCATCACTTTTCAAGGTGATAAGTCCCAGAGGCTGCAGATCTGGGGACTGTGTGAAAAAATCCGGAATTGTGTTGACTTTTAAGTGGTTTGCTGAAAGCTGTACTGGAAGTTTAGAACAGCTCAAAGCCTGGAGCTGAGCTCTCTCACGTTCCAGGTGATTACCCCAGTTACTGGCCCAGTCCCAACACTGGAGCAGGCAGGACAAAATTAGCAGCTAAGAATTAACGAGGTTCAGTTTTCTGTGGAGCTCCGTCCAGCTGTGGGGGATGAACTGGCCTGGCAGCCATTGTTCCTCTCTGCATAGCAATTAAATCTCCTCACCTTCCTGATCCACTAGACTTCACCAACATGGAAAAAATTACCTAGAGAAACCCCTTGCCTTCAGTGAGCAGGCATCAGGGCAGAGACTGGGGTGAACAGGCATCAGGGCAGAGGCTGGGGGGCTCAATCAGGAAGGGAGGAAGGCTGGAAGCAGGATATCTGCCTTCAGTGTAGCCCTGCAGTTCCAACATCCCTGCCAGTTATCGCCCCCAAAGCAGCAACTTGGTGGCTGGAGGTCATCTTGTCACCCTTTCCTCAGCTGGCTTTTTTTGGTGTGACTCAAGGAGCTGAGAGTGAGGCTGTCCTGCCACCCAGCTGGGGATACAAGGCTATAGAATCTGCAGCACAAGCCAGGTGTTTTGGGGACAAGAGACGATTTTGGCTGTGTGCTGTGGGACACCTGAAGAGAGTTTATTGCTGTGGCAGAGCCCCAGCACCTGGGATAACGTGTTTTAAAGGCAGCTCAGTCAGGAAGCAGTAAATCAGGTGTGGCTGGGAATGGATATTGTCAGGTCATTGCAAGGAGGGGACTTCAGCTGGCTTGAGAAGCTGTCACGTAGCAAGGTGACCCTTCAGGAGAGCTCTTGGTCCTTGCCATCAGAATAAACTGCTGATGCCCACTTTCAGTGGAGTTTTAAATTCATGTTTTTTACTGTTCCGTCACCAAACAGGAAGGACTCACGGCGAGGTACCTGTCTGTGGGTTGAGGGGTTGGTTATTAATGAGATTGGTTATTAGGGGTGTTAATCCTGTTTTAGTCCCAAGTGGAGGGGAGGTGATGGACATCTAAAGGAAGGGGCCACTTGGTTTGGTCGTTGGGCTTTTACTCCTGCATCTCAGGCTCTTGATAAATTATCCAGGCCTGGCATTTTGAGACACGAGAAGGTTATCTCTGCCGTCAGTCAGACATTAGGTCAGCAGGCAAGAGGCGAGGCGAGCAGCAGTGCACGAGCTGTTTTGGGCGCTGCTGTTCCCCACAGAGCCGTGGTCTGTGCCTAACAGCAGCGTGTCTTTGGCAGGTACCACATCAGCCTCTCCTCCGACCTGGACTGGAGGCACGACAAGCACCACGACATGGACGAGGTGCAGCGGGACCCCCGCGCCGGCTCCGAGTCCACGGCGGAGGAGGCGCAGGTTGACCCACGGAAATACTCGCAGAGCAGCTCGGAGAGGTTCCTGGAGCTGTCCCACTCCTCCATGGACAGAGTCTTTGATGCCGACTGTGGGAAATCCTGTGATTACAAAGTGGGGTCCCCCTCCTACTTGGACAAATTGCTGTGGCGGGACAGTAAGCCCCACCACTACTCAGAGCCCAAGCTGATCTTGGATTTATCCCACTGGAAAAGGGCAACCATAGCACCCGCAGCGGAGCTGTCGCTGGAAGAGGAGCCATCCAACCTCTTTCTGGAGATTGCCCAGTGGGTGAAGAGCACGCAGGCGGGGCTGGAGTGCCCCGGTTCTCTCCCGGAGATGCAGGAGCGGAGCCTGCCCTCCTCCCCTCACCGCCTCCACAAGGAGCCCGCGGCGGTGAACAGCGAGACCGACCCCGAGTTCGACCTGGACGTCTTCATCTCCAGGGCGCTGAAACTTTGCACAAAGCCCGAGGATCTTCCAGACAACAAGCTCAACGAGATCAACGGGGCCTGCATCTCCGAGCACCCCGGGGACATGGTGCAGGCTGAGGTGTACCAGAAGGAGCGGTGGTGAGGGCCCCGCCAAGCCCCGCTGCACCTCCCCGCTCCTCTGGGACGGTGCGGCCGCTGCCCGGGGCTGAGTGGCCTCCGACTGTCACCGAGCGTCCCTCTCCCACTCTGTACCAAATGCCTTTCTGGGAAAAGGCCAGCACAAACCACACGCCCCTTCTGATGCCTTGGAAGTGCTCCTAAGGGGATTGAGAGGTGCGAATGAAATACTGAGCTTCTTACACTGCCTTAACAATCTTGCCTTGCGATCTCTGGGACCTGTTTGAAACTTAAATGTACGAGGGGAAAAATGACAGTACATGGTAGGTTTGCAAACAGTAGCCAAATCGACTTCCTTTCTTTTTCTATAGCAACTTGAATTGACGAGGACAAAATTAACATTTTCAGTATGGTCATATACCCTCCTGGTTGGACAGGTTCCCAAAACGCCAAACTTTGAGCCCCTCTGAGGCACCTGTGTAAGCACAGGTGTGGAATAAAGTGATGCAAGCCATCAGTCAGCAGAGAATGGAACTATAGGTAGAGTTTGGCCATCAGACAAAAAAAAAAGAACAAACTCTCTGAGAATGTTAATGGGGAAGAAATTTCACCTGCAAAGTATGGGCCATTGGGGATTTATTTTCTCTGAGGAGAAGACAGAATTTTTGCTAAGTGCATTTTGCTGGTTTGTGGTTTCTCACACCAAAACCTTCCCTTCCGTTGCACGGGGTGCAGCAGGGGATGCACGGGGATCTGGGCTTTCTGAGCACTCAGGAGGGCCCACGTGATGCATTTCAGTGTGACAACCTGGTGCTGCGAGTCCTGCCTCGAACAGCTGCCCATTAGACCAGCAAATTCCAGTGCTGAGGGCTGGACGGGAGCTGAGAGCTGGGAACAGGGTGTCCCACAGTGTGATGCTGCCTGGCACCACCAGCCTCAGCAAGGGCTCCCACCCACCTCTGCTACTGAAAAAGGAATTAAAGCACTACTGGTTTTCCTTCTGGCAAAGATCTCGTGAAAAAAACTACAGTTCCTGTGGCATCAGGTTCAGAACTGGTTGCTTTGCCCCCAGCTTCTGTGGAAGATGCAGGCAACTGTGTGTAAATAGATGAAGACACAACTGATCTACTGTAACTTCTGTTTTCATCCACACTTCTGAGCACCTTAATCATTAATCTGCTAACAAGAGTTTGTATATGGAAGAAATGTTCTATACTTATATTTAATCCAACTTGGCAGCTTTTTAAATGGGAGGTCTGTAAATAGTGCCATACACGACCCTCGCTGCTTTCATTGCCATCCTGTTGCTCTGCTGTCCAGCACAGTTTGTAAAAGAGAAACTGCTGTATTTAGCACTGCAAGGCCCGTGTTTAACTACTCCTATATGAATTATTTCTACCCTTTTAACAAGCAATCCGCTAAACGCTCTGAGATGCGAAGAAAACGCATGTGGGTCTCAGATAACTAACAGCAGTGTTTACTGTGTTAGCCCTGGCTTCTGTTCTCACTGGGACCAGGTGCAGGTTTAGCTGTGGTAGGCCTCGAGAAGCCCAAAAATGTGTTCTTTCTGTCAAGATCTCACATCGGGGTGAGGGAAATGCCACTGCTCCAGCTGGCCAGCAGCACTGATGTGAAGGCGGCTGGCTGTGGGGATGGGACAGGGTGCAAGAAGAGCTGCGGGGTGGGGAAGGGCTCAAAAGGCAAAGCAGACAGAGAAGGCCTCAAAAGGCAAAGCCATTTGTCTCCAGATTTGCTTCAGGTGTTTGGATGTCCCCACCGAGTGATTTAGAAAGGGGAAACGAGACAGAGGTTTGGTTTCTGATGTGTTGCAGGTGATTGATATACCTCAGCTAAAGCTCAGCACTTTTACTGGTGGCGGGGGACATTCCCAATGCCGGGAAGCAGCCGGCCCTGCGCCGGAGCAACCCACAGCAGGGCTGGAAATGGGAGTGCCGGGATCGAGGGAGGGTGTGCCAAGGGAGGAGAAGGCAGCAGGAGCCTCAGCTGTGTCCCACAGGCTCTCCCCAAGGAGCCGAGAGCGCCCATCCCCTGACGGGAGAGGCCCCAGCGCCGGCAGGGCCAGCTCGCCCTCAGGCTCCGGGGCCGGCAGGGCTCAGACCCTCCGGGTGAGAGCAGCGGTGAGAGCGGGCTCTGGAAACTCCTGACACACAGAACAGCCCCTGCTGCCCTGGGGAGAGCGGGCTCTGGAAACTCCTGACACACAGAACAGCCTGTGCTGCCCTGGGGAGAGCGGGCTCTGGAAACTCCTGACACACAGAACAGCCCCTGCTGCCCTGGGGAGAGCGGGCTCTGGAAACTCCTGACACACAGAACAGCCTGTGCTGCCCTGGGGAGAGCGGGCTCTGGAAACTCCTGACACACAGAACAGCCCCTGCGGCCCTGGGGTTGGACACAGAGCTCAGACCCTCAGGGTGAGTGGGAGCAGGCTCTGGAAGCTCCTGGCACACAGAACAGCCCCTCTGCCCTGGGGTTGGACACCAGAACTCGACCCAGTCAAACCACACCAGCACTCTCCTCGCCAGGCATCAGTGGCCACGTCCCCTGAAACCAGAAGCCATTTCCCGTGGGCTGTTGCTTCTTCTCCAGAGGCCTGCAGGACTATTTATTATGGCCATGAAAGAAACTGTTTTGCTTTTGAGTATTGTCTCACGGGCGCACGATTAAAGTGTAAAATTGACTCCATAACAAGCAAATGGAGCGTGTTGCTGCCACTCCGGATTTTCCATCTCGCTTTGTGAGCTCTTATTTAATGTTGCTCTAAAACCTCAGCATCACATGCTGGGTAAAGGGGATAAGAGGGATGGCTTTAATTTGTTACCTGAGTCTGCTTAGCTGATCACAAGCCAGATCTGTCTCTCATTTACAGGAATAAAATGTAAGGCCTGAGCCTTCCTTGCGTGGCAGTGTGTAATTATTTTACAAATTATTATTTTTTTTTATTGTGAAGTGTTTACTCCAGTACTGGTGTCCAGGTTTCTTCTACAAATCACAGAATTCATTCAGGTTGGAAAGGACCTTTAGAGTGAACACAAAGACCTGCATCTCATGAATGTTTGCATTCTGGGGTTCCTTGGTGTTGGGCTGCTCTCCGCCAGCTTGTTTTGGCAAGTTCAGGGTGTCTGAGCACTCAGGGTGGCAGGGAGGGAATTTAGACTGTCATCATCTTCATTTCATGCAGTTTGAAGAATCATTTCAGTGCAAGGTCGCCCTTCAGGTATTTCAGCGACTTTGCAGAAGGCATTCAGTGAAAGAGACACGGGAGCACTGCTGCTGTTGGTGACATTTTGTGGTGGCCCTGGGATGGGTGCACGCCCTGGATTCAGAGATGTGGGCCCCAGCTGTGCTGGGTTTTATTTAAAGAATAACAGGGGGAGCAGAAAAATCCCTCCCTGAAACTGTGGGAGCTGCTCCTGGATCTGCCCTTCCACTACGGCCACCCACTGGCCATGAAGCCTGGGTGTCCATCAGGGAGATGATTTAAAAACCCCTTTAAATGTCAGAAAGATGCCTCCAACGGTTCTGTTGCTGCCCCAGTGATTGTTCTTCCTCAGTCACAAAGATGTGACTATTTTTACTGCAGTTTATTTTTTGATCGTGCTGGGACTCAGCAGCTGTTGCACCATCACAGAGCTGCACTAAGCAAACCTTCGGAGCTTTACCATTACAGTAACAAAAATTCCAACTTCAGCTGCCTTTCAAACAGGGCTTTGGGGACATCCTGGGGAGTCCTTCCTCTGCAAATCCCACCCAGATCCCAGAGTAAAACCACAACATAGTGTCAGTGAATTTTACAAGTGGACTTTTTGGAGACTGGACTGCAAATGATCAATTCTGTCCCTTGGAGCAATTTCATTCCACCATCTACAGTTTCTGAGAGCTTGCAGTGAGAGCACTGTATAGTGTGGCAGGCAGACATTTCAGCCCTGAAATGTTCTTTCTTTTTCAGCTGGTTCTAAGAGGAGTTGAAGAGAACAAATACACCATATGGTGTTTGCTTGTGAATTGTTGCCTTTGACATTTTGAAAGGCAGAGTTTGATTTTGAAGCAGAGCAGTGTTCGGGTGAATGGAGTCCTCTCAAAGTGCATCTTCACTTTCTGAAGCTGTGCTCACCCTGGTATTTTAAACTGCCATCTGGGCGCTGGGAAGGCTGCTTTATAACAATCATGTTGCTAAATTCAGAGTAGGTTTTTATTTATCGAAATAAAAAGATTCCGTCTTAAAAAACACAACCTTTTCACACAGGGTCTTACTCTGCCTGGCCTTGGGTTGTGGTGGAATAGAGTGTAACAAAAGGACCTCTGGATGGTTGCTTTCACTAATGTTGCAGTGAAAATTAGGTGTTTCAGGAATTTTATATGAGTTTTTATGAAGCTTTGGAGAGAATATGCCCAAGGACGTCTTTGATAGCACAGGCTATTCTGAAAAATGGAGTTAACTCCTGTGTATGTCAGCATTGCATGAAGTGTTTGTGTCCACCAGAGATTCCAAACTCCCGGGACGTTTCTGTCAGTCCACCAGGTGTTTCAGGAGGGAAGTGGGGGTCAGTGGAAGAGCCTGAACCTTGTTGCTGTTGGACACGAAAATGAAGAGCTTGACTCCAGGCAGAAGAAAGAACAGAAAGGCTTTATTTATAATTCCACATAGCCCTTTTATAACATGCCGTGCTAAAGAACCATATGATTGATCAGCAAAGACAACACTTCTCTTCATTGGTTAAATAATGGAAACAACACCTGTGAGAGGGTCGTTATGAGAGCTCAGAGGTGGCACAACTATTTCCATGGATTTCTCCTTCAGACAAGAAATAAAGCCCCTGGATTGGGACTCCAGGCTGGCGCGGTTTGTTTCCAGCCTCACAGTTCCATCTTGCCTTCTCATCACAAAGCTCAGCCACATCTTCTCACCCTCCTTCACCCGAGGAGATGAGGATTCCTCCACGAGGAGAACTTCTCTGTGCTGTTGTAGGGATAAAACTGGCAAGAGGTCAGCAGACCACAAATGAAATGCACAGAGGATCCAAGCTGTCCTCATACAAGCCATCTGCTTTCCCAGCTTGCTGGAGGTGGTTGATACTTGAGTGATTCCATCCCTGAGCGACCAGCCCACACTTTTGTAGGAGCTGGATGTACAGGACACGTGTGGACGTGCAGCACTGGTGCCCCACCATGAGCAGTGCCCAGAGCAGTCCCTGCAGGGGAACAGCAGAGCCCCACGGAGAATTGACTCTGGAACAGAGTCTCCTCAGCTCCAGAGTCAATCCTTGGGCACAGCTGGGTGTGAGGAGGGCTGGGCAGGGCAAGAGGGACCCTTGTACTGCTGCTGTCTGTCCCCTGTAGGCACACAGTCCTCAGGGAGGTCCATAAACCAGAGAGAACTCTCCTGGAAACAGTTAAATACAAATTGGAGGGGCCTCCAGATTTCCCTTGAGTAATCCCGTGTAAGTGTCATCCGTGAAAGGGAGGAGGGAGAAAATCCTCTCTCTCCAGAGACAGTGGTGTATGATGTTTATTCATTACAGGCTCAAAAGTCTGTCACTGCAGCAAAGCAAGGCTGCACATTGGAGTGCTCCTGCCGCTGCCTCAGCCTGCTGAGCAGCTCTGTGTCCCACAGCCCACGCAGCTCACCGTTCCCCTCCTACAAAAGCACGCAGAGAAATCAGCTTTTCTGCCCAAAATCAGCAGCCAGTCAGGGGGTCAGGTTGCATGGCCCGTGTACCTCTCACGCTTCCCGAGCCGTGCCCCAGCACCCTCCGAGTGCCAGCAGAGCCCGGGGGAGCTGCCCCGTGCCCCTGGCCTGTGTGGGGACAGCGGGGTCTGCAGAGAGCTGGGTGGCACCTGTGCGTCACCCCGAATCCTCAGACGGGCCGTGCTGTCCCTCTGAGGGATGAACAAACAGGGAACCACGGGCCACGGTGGCAAAAGGCCGGCCTGTGAGCTGTGAGCAAGGCTGCAATATCGAGCAGGGAGGCGCTGGCAGAGGAGCCGAGCAGCAGGAGCCCGGGTGTCTTCCTTTGGCTGTGACTCCCGTGTCTCCGGAGGCTCCGGCTGACATTTCACACCGACTGAACTTGGCTCGTTAAAAGCCAGACACGGGCAGGCCTGTTTGTCATCTCTGCACCGGGCAAGGGCTCTGTTCCGGGTACTTTGTCTCTCCAAATTACATCCCTGTGCACAGGAGCTGTCAGTAAATGCTAAGCGGCTCCCTCCTCTCGTCTGCCACTCGGAGCCGCTCCCCCAGGAGCGATGCGGTCTCTGTGCTGCTCGATCTTCCTTGTGCTCACGCTCAGCTGCTGTCAGCCGGCCCTGGTGTTCCAAGTCTGTGTTCAGGAGCCAGGCAGCGCTGCTCTGGGACTTGCTCTGCAGCCTGCCCCTCCCTGAGGTCTGCTGGGCTCGGTGTGCGTGTCCTCAATCTCACTTGCAAAATGGGAGGGGTGAAAAATAACTCCTTGAGGCTGACTGATGAAAAGAGTGAGGTGTGTTCTGGTTTTCTTTTCCAGCTGTGAAGCTCTTGTTAGAGTCATGGCACGGTTTGGGTTGGAAGGTTCCTTTAAAGGTCACCTAGACCTTTCAAGTTCAAAGGAGTGTTCAAAGGAGTGGCAGCCTGCAGGGAGCCCCCCTCCTGCGGCAGCTGGTCCGGGAAGGGCAGACGCGGAGCCCACCTGTCCCGGCTGCTCCGGCTCCAGCGCTGGCTGAGGGTCCTGCGGGCCCGCCGAGCTCTGCTCAGCAGCCCCCATCAAAGATCAGGGCCTGCTCGCTGAGGATAGAGGGTGTGAAGGGAGAAACCCTGAGAGAGGAAGGCACGAAGGGCGGAGTGTGGATCCAGGGAGTGCCGGGAGGAGCCTGTTCCCGGCCCAAGTGTCGGGGTGCACAGCCGGGCCGGACAAAGGTCTCGTTCCGCAGGATGCCCTCGAGGCAGGCAAGGCAGCTCGTTCCCGGCCACCGGCACCTGCGTTTCCTGCCTAAAACTGCTTGATTTCAGAGCCGCGCAGCTCTTGGGGCCGCGGGCCGTCTTAGGCGAGGACAGGCTGCCCTCTGCAGGGAAATCCATCAAACTTGTGTTCCGGCTTTCCGCATCCGCCGCCGGGATTCACCCGCGCAGATCAACCCCGAAATGATGCCACCCCAGGGCCGGAGCCCTGCTCTCACCGCCCGCCCTCCAGCAGATTTCCATTTTCAGTGCCTGTGACTTGGCTTGCAGGGAGATGCACCTGCGGTCGGTGATTTGACACCAAGCTTTTCCCCCTGCTGGGAGGAATAATGGGATCACACCTGCGGGATATGTGTGGGCTGCGAGGAGCAGGTGTACGTCTGGGTTTGCAGGGCGCTGAGTGTTCCCCGCTCCTCTGAAGAAAGCCAGGAGATGTTTTGTCCTGCTGGATTGTGTCTGGCGGGTTTTCTCCAGCGAGGTGTTTCAGCACATCACCAGCAGAAGGTGGGCAAAGCCATTTCAGTCAGCTTTGCTGCCTGCCTGTGCACTCGGCTGGCTTGGGTCGGTATTTCGGCAGCAGGTGTTAGAACAGAAAAGGGAATGTTGCTGTTTCTGGAGACCCGAGCCCGCACTGGCCAGGTCTCGTGGGTTGTGTCAGGGTGGCTGGAAAATGAAAGCCCCCACCCTCAGCTGTGACAGCAGGCTCCCTGTCCCCCCGACAAGGATGGCAGAAGGGACGGACCGCGTCCCTGTCCCCAGCAGGACTGAGCTGCAGGTGTGCCTGCTAATCCAAGTGGCTTTGGAAACCCGAGAGGCACACCATTTCTAACAATATTCAGAACTCCACGCTGCTTTTGGTCTTACGGAGAGCTGCAAGCGACCTCATGGAGGAGCTCAAAACGAGACGTGGCAATCTCTCTGCGCAGTAACCTGGGGCTGTGGCTCCCGGAGCTCTGCCCCTCCCCGGATATTTGGGGATGATGGGCAGGCATCATTCACACCAGTCTGTCAGAAGCTGAGAAATACAGCGTTGGGGCCTCTGTAAGCACTTCTGTTAGTGAATACCCCAAAAGCAACCACAGGTGCAGCTGCTGTTCCTGCCAGCTGTGGGGAAGCACTGAGGAGCAGCGATGAAATTGTTAAAAATGCATATTATAAAGCTGGCTTCTGGCAAATATTAAAATTAATGCTGTATGTATAATGTTGGAATAACTTTGCTGTATGAATATAGGGGCGTCTTGGGTGGGTTTTGGGGTTTTTTTGGTTTTGCTGTTAACAAAACTTAGAAATAGTAATGTGATAACTCAGAGAATGGTGAAGTCAATGAGGTGATTCTTCACATTTGTGGATTATCCTCTCTGGATGAAGGTAACAGTGACAGAAACCAGAACCCCAAAGGAAGAATTTATTGACTCTCTATTATCAGGGAGGGTAAAAACAACAGGATGGAACAATGAGGAGAAATAAAATATATAAAATGTAGATTTAATCTACAGGATGGCACGAAGACAAGTCAAAGGTTTTGAAACCAAGAAAAAGAACATCTGAACTCAAAGGAAAGTTTGAATAATGGATAACAGTCTATGAATATGCAACAGGCTAAAAAAGTATTTAAAGAGGTGTTTCCACGATAGAAAGTGTGCTCTCGGCTGAATGCCAAGCACCCGGCTGTAACCCTTTGTTTTATTTCCATCTCCTAACTGTCTTTTTATTAAACTTTTAAAGTTTTTTTCCAACCAAGTGGGTGTTGTTTTTCACAGAGTGCCTCTGCGGGGCTGGATCCCGCAGGAAATACTCCCTGACTGCAGCCCTGCTCCGGGCTGCACCCAGGGCCCTGCTGCAACAAATAAATGAGACTGGGATTAGGGTTTTTTTAATGTAGAACAGCTAACTCTTTATTTACAAAGCTCATATTTATAGCAAGTATTGGAAGGCACTGTGTTAAACTTAATTGCTTAGCAATACAGTGAAACTCAATTTATTGCTTGGTAAGGGTTATTGTATATGTCTATTAAATTTTCTTTCTCTAGATAGGTTTACATTCTTTTTTTTTTTCACTGATTCTGATGGGACACATTCATTGTTAATGCAGGTGTAATTTTTTTCCTAAGAATAGGTTATTGTGCTTATTCTTGTAATTTTTCTTTATGGGAATTTGTAAGATAGTCATAGCTTAGCTAGAGTAGTAAGGTTTAAAGTGCATATTGTAAGGATTTTCTTTTATGACATCTCTACTTGTCTGCAGCAGGGCCCCAGCACCCCTCCAGCTGGGAGCCCCGGGGCTGCATGGAATGAGAGCATCAAATCATTCCATAAATCCCGTCGGGGATGCCAGGCGTCCCCAGAACCCACCCCGGGACACACGGGGCTGTGGACCCTGCAGGGCACACAGCCTCAGCTGCCAGGAAAAGGGAGCCAAAAATCTTCCTGGGAGCTTTTCTGGGGAGCCTGGAGTGGGTAAGGATGGTCACTCTTTAATCCTCACCTGCCTGCAGCCTCAGCCTCAGCCCACCTGATACCTGCAGTGAGCTGCAGCCAGCAGAGAGAAAAGGAACAAAACACCTTAGCTAAGTGGGTCTGGGTTATGAGGAGACTCAAGTTCCCCTGCTCTCAGAAAAGAGAAAAATCCTGTTTGTGGGGCTGTTGAGAATTGGAGACTTCCTTTCACAACATCGTTGGTGAAATCTTGGCTAAGTTAGGTTCTCTGTAATTTAAACTACAAAGAGCTTCTGAATAAGTGCCAAAGCTCACCTTATAACAGGGGTTTTGTAACTGGCTCGTATCTCCCTATCCAGACACTCATAACTGCAACATCTGACACTGTCCCAAAGCCAGGTATCTATGCATTCTGTAAAGTGATAAAATGCACAGCTGAAGTGAAGGATGTCTTTCCTTTACTCAGTGTGAGATGCAAAAACTCATCATGTTATACCCTTGATCAGGTATTCTCCAAACCAAATGTTTCAGTGTTTTCATATCAGCCCTCTCCAGCAGGAGGAGTTGGATTTTAAGATTCAGCTAGCAATGCACGTCCAGTGAGAGTACACTTAGGACCAAATGCAGAGGAGTCCAAGCAGGACACAGAGGCAGCACCCCAAATTCTAAATTCCCAGGACTGACCTCTCAGCAGCTGTGACACTGCTTTGGCAGAGTACCCACGGATCGCCGTGCCTCCAGCACCACCCAGCAGGGGAATGAGCTCTCAAAACCCATCTCTCCTTACTGCCAGGCTGCTGCTGGGCTTGTCAGCTCTCTCCTCTTTTGTAGGAAATTAAGTAATTTTGCTCTGGTTGGGATGACATTCTTCGCTAGACACAGGAGAGTCAGGGCTGACACTAGTGCTAGCAAGCACAGAAAATGCGTTTCATAGCGTCTCAAGCCAGTGCAATTTGAGACCTGTGAAGGCTAATGGATCTCTTCTGGCAGGTTTCTCTGTTCTTTTGTCAGTTGCTGCCGCGTGGAGAAGAAAGCAGAGCGTTCTCAGCGGAGAGCTGGTCCAGACCGAGTGTCTGGGAGCCCTGGGAGAGTGAGGTGCTGCCACAACCAAAATCACCCGCTAAAGTACTGCAGGTGTCACCAATTATTCAGAGTCACAAATTTTCTGCAAGCCGCAGAAATTGTGGCTGATTGATGCTGCCCGTCAGATTAAGGCAGGAACTAGAGTCATGGAGCATGCATAGGCTGATGGGGCCGATTCTTCCCCTTCCGAGGCTCACTCTGGCTCTGATCACTCCCTGCAAGGCCCATTCTCACCCCGCAGCTCACATCCACAGCCCCTGAGGTGAGAGAAACCGAAAAGCGCTGGTTTCACCATCTTAAACCCGAGTGCAGTGCCACCAGACCCTGGGGTGTCCCAGGGACGCCTCTTTCCAGCTTAACCGAGGCCAGCGACGCTTGGGGGCCTGCAAACCCGCGGGGAATTCCGCGGCTCCGGCGCTTTTTGTCCTCGCTGCGGTCGAACAAAGGCTGGCGGTGGCGGCTTGGCTTCTCCCGAGCCATCGGAAGAGGGCAGTCCTGGCCTTCTGTGGGGCTCGGCTTTGTGCTCATCCCAGCCCCGGGAACGCCAGCCGCTGCCGCAGGTGTGTGTGACACCGCCCCGGGATGGAGCCAGCCCCGAGCATCCCCTGCAGTTCCCCCAGCGCAGCCACTCCTGCAGAAATAAAGCAACACGGTGTCAAGGGAGGATATTCAGAGGGCTGCCCAGGGATGGTTTTTGGAAGGAAGCGCTCCTGGTGACGAGGACGGTGTCGGAAAAGGTCTCTGTGTGTCTACACCAGAGCTGGGAGTGCTGGCACAGCACAGTATTATATATATAATTATAAATACACATAAAACTATTTATCAATAGACACGCCTGGTTTCAGCGCAGTGGGTACAGCCGGCAGCAGCGGGGGTGTGAAAAACACGGTTCACTTTTATGTAAAAGTTATAAGTTTAGTAAAAATAAAATAAAATAGACAATTAGGAGACAAAGAAACAAAGCTTTTCGGCCGAGGTGCTGATACCAACAAGATCAGCACACCGTCCCACTTCAGATCCTTTGTTTTAAGGACTTCTGTATTACAATATTTAAATAAGCTTATGCATGATTCAAATATTCATTTTGGTTTCAAGACCCCCC
>VZUI01051669.1:0-32946 GCA_013401135.1 Cettia cetti
AGGGGCAGGAGGTGCTCCAGGTGCTGGAGCAGAGATTCCCCTGCAGCCTGTGGTGCAGCCCATGGTGAGGCAGCCGTGCCCCTGCAGCCCATGGAGGATCACAGGGATGCAAAGATGTCCCTGCAGCCCATGGAGGATCACAGGGATGCAGAGATGCTCCTGCAGCCCATGGAGGATCACAGGGATGCAGAGATGCTCCTGCAGCCCACTGAGTAGCCCATGCTGGAGCAGGTGGATGCCCAAGGAGGCTGTGATACCCTGGGAAGCCTGCATGGAGCAGGCTCCTAGCAGGACTGTGGGCCCATGGAGAGAGGAGCCCACACTGGAGAGGTTTGTTGGCAGGATGTGTGACCCTGTGAGGAACAGAGAGGCCTCTGGAGCAGCCTGCTGTGCCCTGTGGAAGGGATCCATGCTGGAGCAGTCCATGCAGGACTGCAGTCCTTGGGAAGGACTCATGTTGGAGAAGTCTGTGGAGGACTATCTCCTGTGGGAGGCACCCTACACTGGAGCAGGGGAGGAGTGTGAGGAGTTTCTACTGAGGGGGAAGGAGCAGCAGATATGAGTGATGAACTGACCACATGCCCTAATACCTGTACCCCCAGTGGAGAAATTGAGAAGGCGGTTGAGCTTGGGAAGAAAGGAGGTGTGAGGAGAACTTGTTTTAATTTTTATTTTTCATTACCCCGTTCTGATTTGTTTGGCATTAAATTAATTTCCACAAGTTGAGTGTGTTTGCCTGTGAGGTTAACTGGTGAGTGATCCCTTCCTGTCCTTATCTTGATACTTGAGACTTTTATATTCCAGCCAGGCATCTTTCCATCATCCTGACCATGCTGCATTGAAAAGGGTAGTGGGGTCATTAAAAAATGAAATTCCTGAAAGCCCAGACAAGAAGCACAGGCTGTGAGCTTCTTGGTACATTTTTCCATTAATTTCTTTGTTTATTTGCTTGTTCCTTAAATAAATAAATATGCCAAGAACAACACACACATTTATTTTAATGTCATTTGGTAGGGAAACTCTTCTGAGCTTGTTCAAAACTTGAAAACAATCTGGTCTCAGTCTCCTACTACAGATATGTCTAGACTAGAATTTGCTCTCCTGTTGTAACTTGTGTTTATTAGTTGTTTGCCAATTAGCTAGTAGAGTTGGTGAAGACATTTGAAACTGTAAAAGATAATCTAAACATTCCAAGAAGATGTGTTGCAGCAGTCAGACGTTTGTGGTTTATCTTCACTTGTGCTCTGAAATAACTCACAAGAGTTTGCCTCGTGGAATGAGCATTTATGGACTGTCTCAAATTTCATTTATAAGCATATTAGCCAAAGGGAAATAGCTGACAATCAATTAAGTTGGGTCACACATCAAAACCCGTGTAATACCTGAGTATTCTAGTTTCAAACTGAATTGAAAGCATTGGTTAGTATAGACTTGTCTAAGAGGTCACAGTGCTGAAGAATGTGAGATTCATGGAACACTTTGTCCAAAAAGATATGTTTGAGGAGTCCATGGGCAGAGGGAAAACAGCCTACTGCATGACCTTTCAGAGACAAAGTAGGAAGCTGGCTGCTCATTGGAAAACTGTGAGGAAATGAATAGGATGCAAATCTTACCACAATGGATAAGAAATGCCTACTACAACATAGTGGGTTGAAGAAGTAGATCTAAAAATGGTGGCATCTCTTTCACAGAAAGAAATCTGGCCCCAGTAATCTGTTTCATTTGATGGAAAAAATAAGAAAAAAGGCAATGTCTTGAAGTAAGAGGCCACACAAGAATCACTTTTTTTTTTTTTTTTTTTTTCTTTCTTTGTATAGTGAGTATGGTGGATGTGGGGGATGCTTGGTCATGGTAGTGCACAGTCGACATGTCTTGGAATGGTACAGCTTGATTACAAAGTGAAATCTTATTGACATCAAACAAATATTTCAGAGTAAAACTAACAACCAAAAATAGCTGGCTCAGATAATATTGAAATAAAATGGATCATAATGTACATACTATTCCAATAAAATTTATATTACAACAAATTGAACATGCTCAACCATTAGTTTTTATTCCATAGAGAATAAAAATAATATAAAAGGCAATAAATAAATGGCTTTCACAGAAACTTAAAAACCAAAGGAAGATGCAAATATTTGGTGATTACAACTATCATTTATGGAATCTAATAGTCCCAGTCTCCACTGTAGACACTGGTATTATTATACAAGTCACAGGATCATTTATAAAATCATAAAAAAAGAGGAAACAATCTGGTTTGGGTTTTTTTATCTGATGAAATATTTCAAGTCCCATGCCAAACCCAGCTCAGAGGCCAAACTGAATATTTTCCTCAAGAATATAAATTCTGGGAGACCAAATGTGTGTTCTGGGAGATGAAGTGACCAGTGAGAGCCTGAGGAGCTGAGGAAGGCCAGTGGGATTAGGGGTGATGTTAAATTATGAAATTCAGATTGGATTAATGTCTCCTCTTGCACACTGATGCCCTCACCTCCCTGCATGTGCTCCTGTATGCAGAGGGAGAGACTGAAACCTGTCCCTTGGGCGTTTCTGCCCTATAGCAATGGTGTAGTGGCCAAAGAGCAAACTCAGGATGCAGGTGCCTTCTCCTGGCTTCGCTTCAACTCTGGCTTTGCCACTGCCCCTTGAGCTACAAGTTTTCCCTTTTCTTTTCCCTCTGAGAGCAGCTGGAGGAAAGAAAATGAGTTTTTCTATGCTGAGAAAATGAGGAACATCACCAGCTGGAAGAAAGAGAGAAAGAGGAAAGCAACCAGCCTCTCTTTTCCCTGCCTCTGCAGCAGAGAGATTGTTCAGGTAACACCAAGGGGTAATTTGACAGATGAGCACAGCCACCGGGCCAGCAGCAGCCCTAGGCAGCTGCTGGCATCCTAAACCTGCCCTATATCCCTGCTTTCTCAGAAATAATTACCTAAGGACAGATCTAAAATCAATTAGCTGATCAAGGGAGTGACCTGTGTGGAAACTCAGCGATGTATCTGAACTCAGACTGTGTCAATAAAAGCTTCAGTCATAGCACAAACTGAGCCAAGAGTGAGGTACATTTTCCCATAACTTCATGCATAGCCAATTCCCTAGAATTGAGCAGCCATGTTCAGCCCACTTTAGGGCGTAGTCTTTTCCACCATGACTACATATTTCTATGGCAACTACTCTTACCAGACACCTCTGTGTATATGCGTATATGTAAATAAACAATAGATAAGGTACTAGTAAATGGTGCTAAAACTGTGCCAGTAGCTCTGTTGTGCTGCAAACACCTCCTGTTCTGTGCTGCCAGTTCTCCATGCACAATGTTCTCCATGCATGTTTGTGCAGCAAAGATGCAGAGCTAAGGGTTGGGTTTTTACTTGAAACCTGTGTTGTGGTTTACCAGCAGCAGAGTGTTGCTGCACTGGGCTGGCAGGGAGCAGTCTGCTCTCTGTTGTGATACCAACAGGGAAAAGTGGAGGTTCTCTGATGCCTAATGCAAAAACCAGGCAGCGGGTGCAGTTTTGGACAGACAAGGCGAGTCAGTCAACGTGGTCATTGTGTAAAGCAATAAGGAAGAACTGCTTCCTAATTTGTCAGCTTTTGGAGTTAATATGTGAAGTTAGGCAGCTTTTCGATCTCTAATAATTAAAAAAACCATCAGGAAAAAATTACATTTTCTCCTATATTTCCATATCACTTGACTCCATGAATCCCCCTTCTTTTGACGAGGTGGGAGCTGAGTGGTGGAGCCAGGACATGTTTGACTGTACAGAATTTTTTCATTTCTTGGATAATTTTTTAACTTTCTTTGATTTCCTTGCTTCACACTTTCCAAAGCATAATGGTCTGAGAAGTAACAGGCTCTGTCATGCCCTTAAGATGCGAGACACTTTCCACTTGCCTCAGAATTCTGTATCTTAAGGAGGAAACCTTAGAAAACAAGATCCAAAAAGCATGGAGTTATATAACATTGAGGTCAGGAAGAATTTGGCCTTTTTATAGGGGCACTCACACCTCACTCTGAGTGCAGTCCCACCTACAGCAACCCATCTAACCTCTCCACCTTTCTGAGAATTAGACACTTTAAGTTGCAGCAGAAAACTTCTTTAGCTTCCTTAATTTCTCTTGCATTTTTTTGCCCAGAGGTTCCTTCCTCTTGGCTGAACTAAACAAACAGGTAACTGCTTTTCTGCCTTGAGCCATTTATAATTCATAAAGTAAGTGTTCCTCTGCTGTGATCCCCTGAGGGGCATCCTATGAGCTGTGCTCCCAGACCATGCAGCTCAGTGGAATTCAGGAAAAAGGCACTGTAGTTTTCGTCACTTTAATAAAATCTCTCCAAACCCACAGACAAAGAGTTGAAGTTCTCTGCTCTGTTTATGGTTATTATAAAAAACCAGAGAAGATATAGAAGGCCTAAGTTGGGTTTTCACTTATTTTTTGTGCCATAGTTCTCCAGAAGTAAGAGCACAGGCAGTGTTAGAGACAGAGACATGAGTCTCCCCTTTTCAATTGATTAACCCTGCAATCATGCAGCAGGACAAGGTTCCCTTCTTGCTTCCTCCTGGATGCATGTCTGAAACATTAAGTTTATGGTGGACCCCAGCTGCAGCAGGAAATCCCTCTCCAGCTCCTTCCTGAAGTGGCTTCTCCTGGGCCTGGAATGTTGGGGTGTGAGCCACACTTCCCTCCAGTCAGGCAGCAACTGGACCAGAGTCCTGCTGCCACAGGATGGTCACTCAGCAGGTGGATCCCAGCATCACCGGGATGGCAGCAAGGCCATGGCAACAGGGGCTGAGCTTTATCTGGAGGTGGCCATGGAACTGCATGGTCCTGCAGTCCAGGGACACCCAGGCTGTGACTCCACATCACTTTCAGGCAGCTCAGCCAAGGCAACGCTGCCTGTGGGTACACGGTAGCAGAGCTTAGAGATTTAAAGCAAATCTTCAGTGCCTACAGCTCTCAGGTGCCTAAACAAGTCAGGTGAAGTTTTTTTTGGCTCTCTGTCCTCTACATAGGCATCTGAATTGTGCATGAGTTGCACTTCAGGTACCTTGTTGTTTTCTTTGGATTTTGCCCCCAGCTGTGAGCAGGAGCACAGGTTTGCTCTGGCACGTGCAGCTGAAGGACAATGTCACCCATTGATTACATCCCAGAAATCCACTCGCTGTTGCCTCCTTTTCTCTTCCAGCTCTTAAACCTTGTGACAGTGATTGCAAAACTTTATCTACCATTCTGTAACTTCTCCCTTACAACCAAGGCTGTGGACTCAACTTCCCAGTTGTTTGATCCAGTTTATATCCTCAGCTGCCAAAAGCATTCTCTCTGGTAAAATCTCCACTTTCTGCTCAGCTTTTCCACCCTTCCCATATATCGGCATTCTTTAGTCAGGATTATTTGTTTACATTAATAAGAAACCAAAGTGCTGCTCTTCTCTTTGAGCATCCACCCCAGGCTGTTTCAGATCTGAAGAGCAGCCAGGATAGAGAGCTGAAGGGATCTCTGTGCTCCAGGATTTGGGTCTGGCATGACACACGCTACAAAACGTGGGCTTGCATGATAATAGTCTACACTTGTTTAATGATGGCTCCTTCCCCCTATGGTGGAGGATCTCTGGAAGCTTTATTTTACCCTAATTAATTTTCACTCCTCTCTGCTTTAATGGTTGACCTTTTCCATCAAGTCTCACAGAACAGATGAATTGTCTATGAAACTGAGGTTGTTCAGCCATTATTCCCTATAGCTCTTTTCCTCTCCCCCAGGGAAGCAAACCCATTGAAGCAAGTTATTTAAGATATTTGCAAGGGAAACTGTGAAGTATTTGGCCTTGTTTTTCAATTTAAATATGCTGGTGAACAGCACAGGCCAATTAAAACTCCATTTTTCTTGGATATTTTATATGTAATCCTTGTATACATGCACATACAACCTAAGTCATTGCTTGTTTTAGATATAAGGGCTACACCATAACAGTAACTTATCATCACTAGTCAAAAATAATTCTAAGCAGACTCGGATTTTGTTTTCTGGGAGTAACATTACTTACCAAGGGAAGAGTACACAGAGGGGTCTGCCACCTGAAAAACAGAGAATTGAGACATTCAGTTCTAGCTGAAGTTATTCTTTGTTATTTCTGCACAAGTCCTAGAATTTATGCAATAAATTAGAAATAATACAAGATCAAGAGGATTTTTAATGGACTTAAAATGAAGACAATTATTGTGGTATCAGATGTCATTGATACATAACTACAGCAAAATGATACAACAGTGGCTCACCCATAGAAACAATATTCGGTGTGGGAACCTTCAGCAGGGGTGCTAAAGAGTCGGAGAAATTATGAAAGAAATTATTGCAGAAAATGGTAGAGCTGTCACAGAGGGGTACAGAAAACACTAGAGACTTAGTTCCTAACTGCCCTTACCTCTGGATGTACTGTTTTCTTACAAATTAATTTTATTCCTCAGGGTTCTTCTCCGGGGACTAGCTTTAAAATTTGGTAGAGCCAAACCATGATAGTCTTTGAGTGACTTTTTTACAGTTTATATTGCACTTTTGCCTTGCTGTAAATAAAGTAATTGCTTGTTATGATTTCTGTTTGTTCTTTGGGAATATAATGACATGTTTTTACAGATTACTACAGATTTATATATAGTCTAAATGACTTAATTAAGAAAAGTAGCTTCCTCTGCCCCAAATACTTCAGTATTGAAAGATTTATTCATGGAAGTAGGCAAAATAAAATCATATTAGTGGACCTGAGAGATTAAAAATTATGTGTGTATTTTTTTCATTGTGAAGAATGACTGGAGACACAAAATTATATACAGGTATAACTCCGCCATCATTAGGAGGAAAGCAGCCTCATTTAACAGTGGGTAGGAGGGCATGAACATTTTATTCAGTCAAAAGAAGATGGTAGATAAATTACATCTCTCTGAATTTGATCAGGACAAGGAGCATGTTTCATCTTGTGAAAGACTGTGTAATATCCTTAATAACCACAGGAATGAAGGCTTTGCTCATATATTTCATACAGAGCTTCACCTCCATTGGGAAAGGAGCATTCAGAACCAGCCCACGGGGAAGAGGCATATCCTGATTAGCGTCGCTGCCGCGTTTCCCTTCGAGGCCACGGCTGTGTGAGCAGCACTGAGATGCAAAACCAACAAAGAACTCAATGTCTCCCAGCAAAACCCCTATCATTACAGAAAAATGACTCCTTGCAGGAGAAATAGGGTTTGCCAATAAACGTGGTGTTTTGTCAGGGCTGCTGCTGGCTCGGAGCGCCAGACAGGGATCCCGGCTCTTCACACCCACAAGCAGCCGCCGCAGGGCTGGCACAGGGCTGCTTTGGCCTCAGATGCTGAGCAGGACCAAGAATAGCACTGGGTGGTTCCTTGTGTGCAATAGTGGAAAAAAAAAATTGTATTTAAATCCAGTGTTTTCCAAAAGTAGCTAAACCCAGGAGGTTATAAATTATTAACCTGTAAAGCAGAAGGTTTAGGAGACTGCCACTTGTGTGTCTTGGAATAGTTTCTGCTACCTTTTTGAGATGGAGCAGAACCTTCCATTTAGTTATTGCTTTCCAGCTGAATTCGCAGCAGCTACAGTTTATTTAATCCTTGCAGTACATTTTCACTCTAGAAAAATTCCAAACAAGAAACAATAGAAAACTGGGGTTTGCCTCATTATTTAACTTCGTGTTGTTACCAAAATTTTCACTACTTTTATGCTGAGCCCTTTAATTCTTTACCTACTGTGTCCTGCCACTCTTTTATAAGACTTCTCATCAGAGAAGAGGAAGGGAAGAAAAAGATGTAATCTGTGGTTAGAAACAACCTAGACTAAGAAGCAGAGACTTCTTAATGATATAATTAGTGCTTCCTTTTCACTCTGAAGTAAATTATGTCCATTATGCTTTAAAAAAATATATTTTCTAGAGAAATGTATCCATTCACTATGTTCATCTATTAATGCCTTGCATAAATTTATTTTGCTTTGAAAATGTAAATTTTTGTTCCACAGTTGATTTGTGCACCAATGGTTTAAGAATCCTTAAGCAGGAAAAAGTCATATTTGGATGATGGGGAAAACCAGGATGAAATTATGAAAACAAACCACCTTGTATGCATTTAACCTAAACTCCTGTTGGCAATGTGGGCAGTCTGAGGATGAGAAACTTCAGGATCTTAAGTAGGTGAAGTGGTTGCAGCTCTGTAACTGCCCTGCTGTCTAGAAATGTGTACATACACACAATGTATGTGTTTTTATGAACAGGTATGAAGGAAGGAAGCTGTGTGTCTAAACTTTATGATAAATAGCATGTGATTTACTTTTATTTGTGCATATTGTATATTAGAATGATCAGATTAGATAAAATATATAAAAATGACTTTTGGAATGGCACAACTGAAATTGTGACTTCTACAAATAAGTAAAAATATTTTGACAGCTGTACAGGAGTACAAAAAGTGAGAATTTCATTGCATTAAATATGGAATGAAGTAATGTAATCAGTCAAATATTTTATCTGTTTGCAATTCATTATTTCTATTTACTTGTATTTGTCTTTGCTTTCTACATTTTTGATTGCTAATTTTTAAATTCAGGATGAACCAAACACTGGATGGTTCAAGCATTTTTTGAAGCTTATAAGAGAAAACATAATATATCAGAAATATTGCTATATAGAATATTTGTGAAAATACAGACTGAGGTCCAATTATTGGTACATGCAGGTATATCAGTCTTTATCAGCACATCCTGTTTGGGCTTTCTTCCCACAAACAGCTTAGGTGTTAGTCTCACAGAAGCAGTGTGTCATTCTCTTCTGTTTATTTTTGGCAGCTACAAATACCATAGAGGATATTTGTTTTTGTAACACTGTAATGATGAAATAGATTTACTGGCTGCAGTCACAAGAATGCTAAGCAGATATTCATTTGTTTAATCTCTGCAGCTTTGCTGAAAAATTTATAACTGCCTGGGACAAATTGTTAGAAAAAAATTGGACATTTGGGTTTATGTTTATGGAATATTTTTATAGGACCCAAAAAGGTATGGGAGATAGTGTGGATACTTACAGCTACAGAACAAACAGTAGAGAAAAAGTTATTAGTGCCACAGACTCCATGGCACAAACAGGGAACCCACAGCAGTGTGCCCTCAGGGCTAGGAGGACAGGCTGGCTTCATACTCTGGGAGGTATTTGCCATCTGGGTCTTCAATGGGAAGTGCATATGTTGGATTAGGTGCAGTATGCCAGATGAAAGATATCATGGAGCAGTTTTCACTTTTCATCCCCTAAGATGGAACCATCAGTCCAGATCTGGAGTTATCTATATGATGACTTTCTTCTGCCTGGATGGTGTTTTTTGGCATTTCCTTCCATAATGGAAAGACACACCTTTGATGTGGCAAAGACAAAGAAAAGCCACTATACCAGATCACCATTGATAACCAGATCACCAATTATAAGCCCAGAATCACCCTATCTAACTTTAGGCATTTCATGAAAGTGATTTCAATTCTGTATAGAAAGTAAGGATCTTTCTGAAGAGAGACCTACAGTAATAGGTCTTCTCACCTGAAATCCTCAAGTAAAGCTCTTACAGTGGAGGGGGCAGAAAGCAGGTTGCTCTTGCAAGTCAGCACTGAGTAGCAGGTCAGTGCTTCTGAGAGGTCTGCTTTATTCCTGCTTCCCCTGAGCCAAGCAGGCTCATCCTGCAAGCAGTCAACCAAAAGCTGAAGACACAGAGAATACAAGAAAAGAACAGCATGGTGCTCCATCTGCTTTGCTTGCAGTGCTACCACACTTTTTTTCCCCTTCGCTTCTTGGAGTCTAACAAGCCCGAGAGCTACTGGGTACTGCTCAGACTCAGACAAGCTGTTTTGATCAGTCACCTTCTGCTTGTCTGCAGCTCCAGAGCTGTTTCCACTCCTGCTTTGCCTGTAGTAGTGAGGCAAACCAGCTCCTGCTTCTGTAAGTGAATTTTCAGCCTTATCTACCTGGTTTTCCTCTAAAGAAGTAAAACCAAGGTAAAGAAGACAAATCTACAAACAAATCCTGGCATAAAGAATAGGATTTATCTGCCTTATTTTTTCTTCAGTGTCACTGTTTTTATCCCAGTCTCAATACTGTGTATGATATATCTTGCAGCATAGGCCAGGGAGCCCTGTTGCATGCATGATTCCTATGGATTTACACCATGTTGAATTGAACACATTTTCATTTGTTTCTGATTCCTCACTGAACACGTTCATTGCTGGTTTTTTATTTTCTTTACTTTAGCTACTAGACACAGTATTGATGAGGGAAGCAGCAGGCAAATATCTCCAGCTGCTATAGCCATGAAATAAGCTTCATTTTCCAGTTTATTAACTTTGACCCGAAGGGCACTTGTTGCAGTTACCTCTTTGAAGATGATGTGACGTCTGTAAAAAGTATTTATACTTCACAGTTTCTTTCTGCTTCTTCCCTTGAATATTCTTTTAGAAACAATTAGGACTCTGCTAACAAAATAGGTCCTTTTTACCTTTATGTATAAAAAAGTCACCTTAACAGCACGCTATTATTTTTCGGGAACGTGGGTTTTTTTACATTTTCTTTGCTTCAGATTGGTGATTTGGATCTACCCTGCAATCATGCTGCTGTTGCCTGTCCTAACATGTCTGTCTCTTCCTTTATTAGGTGATTAGTATCAAAGAGCCTTGGCTTCATCTCACCAGGAAACTGGAAAATTTTACACAACCTTAACTTGAAGAGGAAATTCTTCTCCTCCTCTATATTTTATGTTTATATTTATAAAATAAGTGTCAATGGTAACAGAGAAGTACATATTTCAGATCAATGCAGTGGAGAAGATTTTCAAAAACTTTTATAAGTTATACCTGCAAGTCCACAGAAACACCGTTATTTAGTTAGGGAAGAATGATAGCTTTCACTGAAAAAAAGGCTTCAATGTCTTAAGTACTATGCTGAGAAATCAAAAAAGATGTCTTCTTTTCATAGGGCTTGTAAAGTACATGGCATATGAGATATGATTGGAAGTTAGAGGTAAATGGGAATAAAATGGAAACAGTACTACTCAGCAATTGATATATAGGAGATTTGAAAAGTGAAATGATAATTTTTATCATGATGCAGGCTTTATTTTCCCCTCAGGTCATTTGTACATATATGTTTAGTTGCTGCTGAATAGCACTTGGCATAGGCAAATCTTTGTTTATTTTGGGGAATATAGGATCTCAGTCATTTCAGAAGCAAGAGAAGTTGTTTTTCTTAATTGCACATGTGAATAATTTAGGGTTTAATTGTTATTTATTTAATAATTACAGTATTAACTTCATTCAGCAGCTATTCTATGTGCTATTGTCTGTGATATCTAAATGACAGTCTTGAAAGATCAGGCTGACTTTAACAAGTGATCCCATCTTGCAATCATGTAAACACATTTAGATTTGCATCCTTACAGTCACATGGATGAGTATCTGTGTTGTCAGTGACTCAAGATTATTTTCTTCAGACAAGGAACAGCAGTTGCCCAGAAAAATTTATATGTTGCTCCTTTACCATTTTCCTAGTGTTTATTTTCAATACAAAATTTGCTGGCACTGAAATAGTTGAAACCAGGATTTTAAACACAAGTATAGATTATATCTACTCCAACAACTTTATCTCTACAATAAATATATACAAATTTACAAATTCATCACATGGTAATTTTCAGCTGATGCCTAAAGTAATTACACATTCTGTGCTGATAACACATTCAAGGTTTGTTGTTTTTTTATGATACCACAAGCTGGCGAGACACCTAGATCAGGCCTGCTAATGCTAATTGGCAGATAAAGCATAAATCTGAGGGAGTCTGGGTTTCTGCCTTTTGCCAGGTTTTTGTTGATTGAACTGAATTCTTTTTATCCTAGCTTTTGAAAAATGCCAGGCAATTCACTGTTGTCTTTCCTATGTGCATTTTAATCCATCAGTTCTGTTACTCTTTTAATGCCTTGTTGTTTGTTTTTAATCCAGTAGACTAAAACAGTTTTCTTTTTAACTGCCTTTTAAAATCAATCATACAGGACTCCCTAATGCAAAAAATAATTAGTTCTGATGAGATAACTATAACATTGATGAGGTTTTTTTTCTTTTTGATTTATTGAGGTGTATGACCTAGTGATAATAGCAGTGACAAGCTTTCAAATGTAATTGTTTACCTGTTTGTCAGGTGAACACACTTGATCATCACCTCTATAGATTTTATACCAAATAGATCAAGCTTTCTGGAAATGCATCTCCCTTCGAGGGTGTGAATCTTATTCCAAGACCTGATCTGATGCCTACATATCCTGTGGTCTGAGTATATTTACATTCTGTCCTTTATTATCCTTATTTCTATTATACAAGTAAACATCATTTTAAAACAGGATTTCAGAACCTGCTCATGCATGGAGGATTTCAGAACGTGCTCATACATGGCTTAGATCTTCTTGAAAATAGTTCAGTAATTTATCATAAAAGGAAAAGATTAGAATCTTATTTTTGAAACAATTTTTTTGTGAACTTAGCCCTTATTCTCATTAATAAAACCCCCTCTGTAACTGCAGGACCATGGGATCCCACTCGATGTGGGTGAATGTGTAAAGGCAAGGTCATAAAGTAATAGCAGATGATCATAGAAGACAAAATGACACAAAGGTAATAGATAACACTAAGCAATCAAGACAGAGTGGTTTCAAAAATTACTTTCTGCAGGAAAAGATGAATACATGCATTGATAGCTACTGAAAATAATGGTAGAGAGCCAATCATACCTCAGGAAGGCCCTGCTGAATAGTTCTCAGAAACCAAAAGAATACACTGGGGAAAAACTCTCCAAATTTGCTTTATTTCTAATATTTGTCTATGAAACATCCACTGATGGTTACAGGTGGACAGAGGCCAGTGAGCAAGGTGGACTTCTGAGCTGGCCAGTGTGGCTGCTCCTGTGCTTATGACCACCTGTGAGTGGAGGGGCATTAATTGACTTTGTACACCTTTCCTTGCCATTAAAACGATGGTAAAAAATTACTAGCTTGTGATTGAACTAACTTATTCTTGCCATAGTTCATAAAAACAATTATGTTTCCTCTCTTCAAAGCAGAAGCTGCCTTGAATATCTTGATTCCCTTTTTCTGAGATAATGTCTCATAATGGTAGAGCTCACACAAAATAGTTGTATTTGGCTACTGAAAGTTTGCTTCAGATTATACACATTGAGATAAAAAAGAATATAGAAAAAAGGGGTTTAAAGTTGCTAACTGACCTAGGGTGTGCCATTTGTATAATATGCAGACTTGCACTAAGTCAGCAAAATCTGTGTTATCCTAATATCTAAATTTTTATTGTTAAGTCATTATGTATTGTTTTCACTGCATTTTAAGGCCTTCTGCAACCCATAGGTGGTAACATCAGACAGATCAAGCAAATTGTTTAAGTCTTAACTTTCAGATCTGCGTCTGCCAGGAAGTGTGAAATCTTCAGAAAGGTGTGAAAGCACCTGACAAAATTGCAGACTTCAGGTGGTAGCAAGGGAGCACAGACCAAGCTTTACTCATCTTTGACACTGAAAACTTCTATGTGTTTGTATTGTAGAGCAATCCTGTTCAATAAATTGAAGACTATGTATCATTTATAGATAAATGTACCTACCTTCTATTCTATCCAAACCAAATTAGCAAAGTATCTTCTTACAGTATGGCTTCATATGATCTTGGTTATGCCTTCTCTGCTCTCTCAGTGGCTCCTCTGAGCATGGGCTTGTGCCTTGCAGCACTTTGCCATAATTCAAATGCCTTTCCTTTTGGCTGATGGCTTTATATGCAAGACAAAGATCATGACTTTATGCTACATAACTGCGTGGGTTGCAGGTAAGACTGGATTTCCTGCAAGGGAGGACTTGATTGTGTGTCTCAGCTCAGTGCAGACAAACTTATGTTACAGAGAATGTAAATAGAATTTCTAAGAAGTCTCATTTTGTCTGGATTTTGGATGTACAGTGATACTTGGATGCCTGTACTTGTAAGAAATAAACTTTCTTCTCAATTGAATTTTGTTCTTTTATTCCTCAAGAAATGGAAGAATAATTTGCTAAAACTAAGCAGACATCTTAATTCAGTTTGCTTTCAGTGTCTGTTTGCTTAATATGAGATTTTAATGAAAACATACCTCTCCTATAGAATTTTGCCATTTTATACATTCAGTAAAATATTTTTGTTGATACAGTATTGTATTAATTAATTACCTTTTCCTTATTAGCCTGCACCATACTGTCAATTTTGCCCCTACATTGGATGAACATATTATTTTCTCCCACCTGTTAGCAGTTTGCTTTATACATGCTTCTAAATAATGCCTTGTGCTCTGTTTTCTGAGTGTAATATTTAAGTCACATGTAGAGTAGGGTTAACCCACTGGAAACAATACATGGAAGCAATCAAATTTAAAAGATCATATTAAACCCAAATATTTTTGGTTTCTTAGGGAGCTGGGCCTTATCATGACCCAAAGTTAGTAGTGAGATCTGTTCATGCAATGAAGCAGGATCATTGAATTGCAGAGTTGAAAAGGCCCAAAAGAGTCTACTCCATCACTTTTAATTTGGACAGACCAAAGCAGGCTGGATGCCTTAACAAGAGTGTACACCATTGCTCTGTACTCTGCTTTTACTTTGCTTTTTGCAAGCTGTGTTCCTTCAAGGCAATTCAACTATTTTATTGTCCAACATGCTATGTTGGGTTTTCTGGGACCCATATTTCTTCAGACATTGTGACAAAACATCCTTGTTCTTGAAGAAATGGTCTGTGTTCCTTCCTGCATTTCAGTCAATGTGTTGCTAGGGGGGAATATTCCTGAAAGGTGGAAAAAAAAGTCTTGCCTGTTGGAGGCATGTGAAAACCCAAGCATGGCTGCACTGACAGAGAGGCAGCAAAGTCCATTAACAGCAGGTGAGGCAGTGAAAAGTCCCACAGTGTGAACAACAGAGCCATGGATGGCAAATAGTGTTTGGAGCCCACTGCAACTAGTCATGGACATTCCTCCCTTCAGGTAAACAATGGATGTTAATTTGGATCTGCAAGAGCTGGATATGGTCAGCACATATTCAGAAATTATTAGGAGCGTTAACATACACCTGTCTTTTATGTTAAACTATTCCTCAGAAGACTCGAGCACACTTTGTAGAGGCATCCAGTGACATTTTTAGGTTGCACATTAGGAATCTTTTCCATGTGGAGATTTGACTTCTAACCACCTTCAGAAAACAGAAAAACATGACTGTAAATATCAGCACTTAAGTAACTAATATTTGGGAAATGAAATCTGTGAACCTAGTTTCTGAAATGATGACTATCTTGTGCCCCTTTTGCTAGTCAGGATTTGACCTTTCTTGTCACTGAAGCAAAATTCTGTTTTTCCAACAGAAAGCAACTAATATCACTAGTTCTCAACAGAAATCAGAAGTGGATGTTACACTGTTAGTTGAAGAATTATATTGGTAATAAATGAATATTGTCCCTCAGGTTACTATTTTCTCTTTGCTATGGTAGACAGTTCCACTTTCTCTAACTGCTGATTCCAACAAATGAGTTCTCAGGTACTTGGTATGTACCTGTTTCCTCTGGAAGTTGTTTGTGTTTCTGTGGGAAGATATGTGCATAACAAGGTGGTGATCTGTGCATAACAAAGAATTCCTCTAAAATAGCTGTACTTTAATGAGTTGGATTTATTTGCTTTCGGCAGGTGCTACCAGACTTCATTTCTCCTACTACCACAATAGCATTCAGCATGGAAAGATTCTTTAGGCTTTGACTGATGTACCAGTGCTGTTTATCAGGAATAAGAAATGTGTGTTGCCTTTTGCACATTAAAATCTGGCATTTGTACCTAGTTATTTTCAGAAGCAAGAATATTTTTATCAGGAATATCAGGTTAGGCTTAAGGATTAATTAGAGCAGAATAGGATGTAACAAACTGAACAAGAGACCTTGTGGGAGTGCAAGGTTCTATTTATTTTAAAGCTAATGGATTTCACTCCCAAACATGTATTCTGTTGTGTTTCAATCAGAGAGACTCCCAAGAACCAAGACATATCTATCCAACTGGGCTGAATCAGGATCACTTGTAAGGGATAAAAGACACCAGCCACTGAGTCTTCTTTACCTTCTGATTGGCAACAACAAACTGGTTTTAGATAAGGTCTCTTGCACTCTTCAGGAGTTAGCTATTGTCACAGGATGACCTTCCACCTGAGCCCTTCTTACTTCTCCCATACATCTTGATCTTAACTTCAACTCTTTGTTCCCTAGTTTTGGGTAGATTCATGGCTGCCTGGCTTCTTCTTGGGACAGCAGGAAGAGGAATGGCAAGGACAAAAGGCTGTAACCTCGAGTCTTCCCTCCTGCCTCCCTACATAGGTTTTCTGCTGTAAAGACATGGCAAGCCCAACCTAGGCTCAAGGATCACAAATTTATATTGATTATTTAAGTAACAAATGAAATTGCACCAGAACTTTTTTATTACATCAGTGTCTAATAGGCTTCAGTTTTACAGGAGGAGGAAAAGGAAGGAATTCATTGCCTAACTGTCTCTGTAGTGTCTGAAACTGAAGGCATGGCCTCTGTATTTTTACACACAAATAATATATTAATGCAGTAGTTATGGTGCAGCAATGCCATTTGGCATTCCATTGAACTTAGCAAATAAATTGTGATGGTAATACATACTGTGTACAATATACCTTCATATTGATGCAAGCCCTAGTGAAATTAATTCCCCCATTTTGTTCTGTTTCATCAATTCATTCCCAATGAGCGGCCCCCTTATGATCAGTGACATTGATGAAAGTGGTGCTTGGAACTGCTGCTCCTGAAAACCATCTGGATCAGAGGAAAAGTGCAGCCTGGGTCTGGGTCTTTTGCCTTAGTCTGTGTTCAGAGGATTTGTAGGGTTTCTTCTATGCCTTTATTTGGCATACAGAGGAATAGACAAAAGTGATTCTGAAACTGTTTCCTTTATTTGGCATACAGCGGAATAGACAAAAGTGATTCTGAAACTATGTTTGGACACTCATAGAAAATGTTCTTCATGGCCTACTGAGCCATGTTAAAGACTAAGTGTTGCAAGTTAATCAGTGCCTTGAAGTTTCACTTCTTATTAGTAGAAAAAGTTTGTGTTGACTGTGGCTCAGTTACCCAAGTGTATTTGAGTCCCCTAAGAAGAGAAAAATCCTTAGTTCTATAACAAAATTTGGCAAATGGAGATGGAGAGCAGGTACACAGATGTGGATGAAAGTAGGACCACAAACAATGAATGAAGTCTGAAGGCTCAGACTGTCACGGGTTACATCTGAAATAAGTTCTGTCAGATCACTGCATCAGGTTACATCATATGTTATTTTCCTTTTTACTTGCCTTTGATGTGTAGCCCTTGGCTATGATGCTAATTCTACCTGCACAGAATGAAAAGGAAATTGTCCACCTGACGCTGATTGGGGTACATTTTTAACTGTAAAGAGAAGTAAATCAAAGCCAAGACTCAGGAGCAGTTGCTGTCCTGAGGAGCCAAGTATTTTATTTTACATTGTGCACAGGACTATGTTCATTGCGTTCCTCTGTCACTAACTGAAAAGGAAAAGCAGTGTTTTGTAACCATGACATACCCTGTTATCTTCTTCAAGTAATGAGCTCATCCAGATTACTCCAAGGGGATGCTTACATTTTATCAGTGGCGCCTTGTTGCACAATTTCCAGTTTCTTTCTTGAAGATACAATAAAAGATTTATGTCTGAAGGACTATGATGTGGTTTTCATCTAAGAGCAAAACAATTCCTTCTGAAAAAATACCGTATCCCCAAATGATTTCATAATTGCAAACAGCGTTGATGAGCTCTGTGGCTTAAAAGAGTTTATAACATATTTGCTGTGTTTTCTAGAGAATGTTTTTGGATGCACTTAGTAAAATCCCCCTGTTTTTTAAACTGACACAAAATAAGTGTGATCCATTTGTTGATGTCTACTGTAATAAGTAATTTTTTTCATCTAATTTCAAATTATTTCAAATATTTCTCTCTCATTCTCTCTTTGTGTGTGTGTGTGTTAAATAGTTTCAAATCTGAAAGTCAACCATGTTTCTCATTATCAGACATCAGAAAGGCTTTTTCTCTTTGTAATTTCATGCCACTTGAGGATAAGCAAGTTTCAGAATACTGCATGTTTTTGATGAATGGGTAAAATTCACATCTTCTGTTCTTGGTGCAGAAAGCTTATCTGCACTGCAGATCTCAATTGGATATTCAGTTCTCATCCCCTGTTCTGGGCACAGGTTGTTATCACTATCATTTCCACATGCAGATAATTCACAATTCCTGCAGCGTGGACAGGAGAATTGGCCTGTATCAGTAATGTCAACATACAGAAAAATATTTTATAATACACCTTGGATGAAAAGAATTTCTGAATCTGAGCTGCTTTCAGGGAAGAAACATGAGACAACGATTTAAAAGAGTAGCGACATGATTTTAGGTAACACTGTCTAGCCGGTTAGAATTAGTTTATCACACTGAATTATGAACGTGGTCTTACTTGCTTTGGTTATTCTGATTCTTTTTATACTAGTAGCATTTGATGTTAGAAATGTGTTGTATTTTAGCCTGTCTGTGGTAAAGTCTGTTGATTTTACTTGAAAGACTTTCTGAGTGCTTTTTGGAAAAAATTTACAGTGTACTAGTTCTGATTTGAGTTATGGACTTCCCTTATTCTTACTGCTACATCCGGCAGAAAATAATGTCTCTTTTTTAAGATACATCTCAGCTGTCTTGGATCAAATTTGTGTTCCTCTTTATTCAGGATATTTATCATCTAAGAGTGGGTTATTCTGAGGACTAAATTAAGGTGAAGCATGTACGTTGATGTTCTCAGTATTGCCGTGAAGTGTGGGGTTCCGTAGCCTAGTGAGAAAGGGCATTTCAGGGCATTTCAGAAAGGTTGTGTCATGACAATATTCTCAGGATTAGTTACAACCTTTGCATTCCCATGTTGCACACAAGAGGCACAAGTCATTCTGGGTCTGGATTGGGGTCTAAGTTTTGCAGAAGTTTCTGAACCTTTGCATTTTGCATTTTTCATTTTTCATCAAGGACTTCACCAAGTTGCCTATATTTCCCCATTGTTAATTTTGTGCTGGCATTAATGCCTAAATATCAAATTAGAATATCAGCATTAACTGCTGACAAAATGCATAAAAAAGGATAGTTCTAATTTCAGAAGGGAGGAATTTAGCAAATAAGATATGGACTCACTGTCCATTCTAGTGATTACCTGTAAGCAGTTAGTGCAGCAGTTTGTGGAGCCCAGGTTTGGCAAAGAAATTATCTCTCTGGGACACATCAATTTCAGGCAATGCACTTATGTTGGTTGTGTGATATTTTGATCTGGTAACATCTCTCTCACAGTTCAGATCTGGAGGGTGTTCTGTAGCTTACACAAAGACCCAGGAAAACTATGGATAGAGTGGAAAAAGTACAGTGAATCAGGCTATAGGCTTTGGAAAGAACATCAAAGCATTTCAGCTTCTTATAAGTCCCAGAATACTGCATGCCTTTGCATTCAGATTCCTCATTCATTTAACCAGGATTGCAATGGGAATGGAAACAACAGAACATGAATCCATGGAAACAAAGGCATTTGTATTATTCTGTGTGGCCCTCAGAAGCTGCAGTTTGGATATAATTATGACTCAAATGAAAGGACATTAACAAAGCAAATGAAATATTTTGTCTCTAATCTGTTCCAAAGAAATCTTTTATGATTGCAGATTTCATCGATAGTTTTGGCCACTCTTTTTCAGAACACTATTTAATACAGGTTATTTACCCTTTCAAATGGAACTATTTTTACTGGCATCCAAAAAAAAATTGTTTAAAGATATTTATTATACAGACAATCTCTCAAATTCAAATATAAGAAAACCAAATTAACATTAGTTCTTTAAGGATAAAATTGTGGTATGGGAAAAATCAGGAAAATGTTTTACTATGATGAGTTGCTTTATGGATTTAGTTCAGTCTTTCAAGGATTTTTGAGAAGGATAAGACAGAGAGACTTATAGGCAGACTTCTAAGGGAACCTCAGATTTTAGGAGTCCTTGATTCATTCAAACTAGTCTTAGATACTTAACTACTTATTTGCTTACTACCTACTTACTTAACTCCTTCCTGTGGCTATAAATGCCATCATGTCCCATGGTAGCACATGGAGAGAGACCCAGGTACCTGAACAAAGGTATTCAGAGCTGAGGTGAATGTATGGTGAAGAAACTGATTCTAGATTAAATAGTCTTTACCAGGGAATACATTTTGCTGACTTGTTTTTTACATCTTGTGTATCTTAATTGGCATTGAGGTCAATACAGAATAGAATCTTCAGTTTTAAGACTCATTTCTTTGCTACAGAGCACCTATAATGTAAGGATCAGTTGCTGAGGGGTAGTTCCTGTCCAGAAAAATCTGTAATTCATCATCTAAACTGGGTCTTAATTTGGACAACCAGAAAGAAAAACTAACTTGAAAACTGAAAACTTAACTTTGAAGTATTGAAAGTACTTCCAGTGTATGGCAATAAATAGATGGGCAATACAAGGAAAATCTTCCATGGTTGTAGTGCTCAGGTGCTAGCTCTAGTACATACGTGCTGTAACACTTTTGATACACTCTGTGACATGCTTCCTAACTGGTTGTAGTCTGCTTGCTCAGCTAAATCTTGTATTTGAGTAACATTTTCAGTTCCAGTTTTGCTCCCCAGAATATTGAATTCTGAAATATCCTTGCTAAGTCTGCTTTGAGATTGACAGATGTGTGATGCTTAGCAAGGGACATGGCTGTTTGGTCCTTTGCAGACACATCTGTGCCCATCCCCCTCCACACACAGCAAGGTGAATTTCAGCCATCCGCTCCCTGTAAGGCAGTTACTGTAGATTCTGCAGAGAAACAACCCCAAACTAATGAAGCTTTGCAGTTTTTGAACCCTCACTTGCTTGCAACCAGCTTGAGGCAGGCATAGGTCTGACCTCAAAAGGTTGTGCAGATGTACCAAACCCTGCAGGCAGGCAGTTCAAAACCTGCCTCATTTACCACCTTGGCGCTAGTTTGGAGGGCAGCCTTGGAAACTCTTCATTGTTATTCAAGTGCTACAGTAATTTGCTGCACATAGCAATTGGTTCTGTACAGGGACACATAGGATCGCTTATCATCTTAGCACTGATTTTCTGAGGCAATGCCAACAAGGTGTTTATGTTCCTTGTGCTGCATTTTCCTCACCACAATGGTGGCACCAACCTGCCCCTTATAAAACACTCTGAGAACAACCAGTGGGAAGGATCACAAATGTGGATAATGGGAGGTTTAATTGGATTTAATCTTTAAAGTGTTTTGACATCTCGTGATAAAGTATATTGACTTCAAGTTATTATAAAAATATTATTAATTTATATTTAGAATTAAATGCATTAAATATTAATTATTATTTCTAATTAGAATTATATTTTTTAGTATTTAACACTCAGTTATTCTCTTTTCTGTACTTATACCAGCCAGCCTCTAAGGCATTAAAGTTTTCCTCTCCAGAAGCTGCCACAGTGTTACTGGGTGGAGAAGTGGAGGCTCCATGGCATGCCAGATTACATAAAGCAGTGTCAGAGTTGGACTGCTGTCATCTATGCTGATTTCAAACACAGAGCTGCTACTGGCACATTTGCAGTTTGTGCCAGGAGACCAGTCTGAGTTAGTAATCACTATTTGTCTTGTGCCTCAGACTGGATGTCCAAATGCTTCAGTCCATACATCATCAGAGTGACAGAGTATTTGAGGTGACTGGCCAGAGGACCTTGCTCACTTGTAGAACCACAGTTCTGAGAATCAGGCTTCCAATTCTTTGTCTTACACAGTTCTGTGTGAGTAACTTCTTTAGGAGCCTTTGTCCAGTGGTACTCCAGACACTGACATTCAGCACTGCAGAGTGCTGTCTGCTGGATAACAGCCACCTCTGGATGAGTCTTCAGAAAGAAAAGCTGCAGGAATGCTATTTCTCATCAGCTGGTGTCACTGCTTGGAGCCAGATGTTCGCAGCTGGGTGTGGTAGTACAAAATGGTCTAGGAAATAAAGAAGAAAATTTTTAATAGGAAACATTAGCATTCTGGCTAAGCTATGGGCAAATGCAGCAATCCCTTGTTTACAACAATAACTACTGGAAGCTGCAGAAATAGACCTCTGACATTTAAAGTAGTATGTTGACTCTTTTTGATCAGACAGGAGATAATGTCATGTGCTTATTTTACCATAAACACTCCTAATAAAGACTCAGCATTTTAACTATTGGCAAGAAGTAGAAGAACATGAAGTATTTTTTGAATATTCAAACACCAGGGTTTGGAAATATGTAGCTGCCTGAAATTTTACTTTGTATTTCTTAAACATTCTTTGCAGTAAATGTCTTGATTTATGAATGCGTGATAATCTGATTACTGAAAATCTCAGAATTAAGACAATTTGCCTGTTCCATTTATTTCTAAAATAACTCAGTCTCTGGGAATGGGGAATGTTCATGGTGAACAACGAAGACTGTATTGAAATATCAAAATATAAATAAGGAAGTGCTTAATGGCTTTTGGAAACACAGCACAGAATGCACACACAGTTCTCCCATGTTTTAGGAGAATAGACATTCCCTTTTTCTGCAGATATCTGATCATCTCACAGGGTTAGTGAGTTACACAATGTGAAGCAGTATAGTTCTGGTAGGACCAGTGTGGAGAATGAGAAAGAAGTCACAGAGAGTTAAGCACCTAACTATGCACCAGACCAGGAGATGAAAGCGACCACAAGAGGAACACAGGCTGTTGTGTTCGATCCCCTGCACCTGCTTATTAAGTGAACATACAGCTCCCAATTAGAGACTCAAACTGGTTATATGAATAAAAGAGAGTTGGGGCTTCAGAGCTGGATCCCAAACAGCCACAGAGCCATTCTTCTTGCTGGTAAAAAAAGGCTGAGGCCAGCTGAATATCATGAGTCCCAGGTTTGGGCTAGGGGCATTTAAACTCCTATACAGTCTTTAGATTTCTGGAGTGAAGAGCCTAAGAGCACATATGCTTTGAAAAACAGAGCAGAGACCTTTCTCCCTTTTAGAAGAGAGTTGCTGTGGGACAGTGCTCCTTTTCATTATTCCTTATTCAGCTCAGTGGTTAGTACACTCATTCAGGATGTGGGTGACCCAAGTTCAGTTCCTTCCTCTGCCTGAGGGGCTGTAAACTCACATGTCATACTTCCTTGGAGAGTGCCATAACCACCAGCCTATGGACTATTCTTAAGGTGGAGGACATTAAGTCCATCCTCTTGAAGTGGTTCCTATTTGCATCTATCCTTTTTCTCTGTCTCAAGAAATGGGTAAATACATCATGTGAAAAGGAGCAGCTTCAGCAGCAAGGCTTCACAGAGCCTTTCTCTTGCTCATTCAAATTTAGGCCACAGCCTAGAGTTGAAACCAGTTTCCTGAAAAGTAGAAGCTTTGTGTTTGATTCCTCTAGGAGTGAGGAGTAAAATATATTTTCCGTGTCCTGTGCCAGTGCTCTGACACTTAGCCATAAAGGGTAAGACTAAGGACATACGAACAACAAACCCTTTGGGGGACTGCTCTCAAAATGACTTCCCAGTTTAGGGCAATTTGTGGTCAGAACCCCAGTGGCAAAACTTTCCAAGTGTAAAAGTACAAATGTATTTCAAGTAGCAATTTACCGTCTGCAAAGGTACATATTTTAGCTTTGCAATCCAGGAAGTTCTTACTTGAAGAGCAGCATTTTATACATTAAAAATCACTATAGTGGCTTAAACCAGAAACACACGTTTTATTTTGCCTACTGCTCTGCTATATACATCTGTAGATGGGAAGTGCTGTATGATAACTTCTTTGAAAATCTTCCCCTATATGACACTGATCCTACACTACTTAGCATGAAGCAGTTCTAAGTGCCAAGTATGATAGAGAGGAATAGCAGGCTGATTCCAAGTACAATTAAGGTAGCCAAGATAAGAGAATTTCAGTGTGGATAACCTGGGTTAGTCTAGTTAGCTATCTGCTGTCAGATATATCTATCAGGAGAATGATTGCCTATTCCAAGAAACAAAAATCAAAAGGATTTTAAGAAAAAGTACTTGCTGGCTGGGATAAGTCCAGGGTCCACACTGGTGTTTACTCAGATCCAGCAGTGATTTGTGGAAGAGAAAACTCAACTCTTCCCAGGTCTATGGGTCACACTGCTGCTCCTCAGGAATCAGAGCACAGCCCAGCATGGCCAAGTGGGGACAACAGCCAAGATCCCCAGTCTCCTGCTGCTGGATAGAGGCCAGGAACACACTGCACATGGGAGCACTTGGAAGAAGCCTGCTGGAGTCCTAACGGCATCTTGCTGGTGGTTGGTCCAAAGCTTAGGAAACTGAAGACCCTAATCTGCACTTTATCTACTGCCTGCACTCAGTGTGATTGAATCCCTGTGCCCAGGGAGTGCTGCCCTGCCAGCTACATGAAAAGCGTCACTGTGTCTGGGAAGCCATGCGTGGATCAGACACAGTCCACTTGAAAGTCAGATAACTTTTCTTACAACCCTGAGCAATTACACTGAATTACTCTATCTCAATCATATCTGCTGCTCTTAAACTACCCAGTGACAAGGCTTGGAGGAGATGGATTTTTTATTGTGTAAACAAGTGGAGCAGGCAGCATTATGTGTCCAAGAGACCAGGCTGCTTCATTGTTTTTAAATACCATTTTTTAGATGGCTTGCAGAGTTATCTGCAGACTTTCCCTGAAATAAGGGACACATCTAATTGATAGCTGATGCCCAGCACAGTTAATATTGGTTGAACTGATGTTCTAATGAACCAGTGTGCAGCTGATAAGGTACCGGACAACTTCCCTAGCTTGTTAAAACAGAGATAAATTGTGTATCACTTGTCGAGGCCAGAGAGATTTCTTAGGGTAGCTAAGACAAAGCCAAATGCAATCTAATCCAAGCCCTTATCTATATCTTATTTGAAGATCTCTGATAGTCATAGTTTGATAAGAGTCCACATACAGTGAATATATAGCCCTGTTGTTCCCACCATATTTATAACCTCATCAAGGTAGGGTTACTTTCTTCTCTTTTTCTCGCTTCATGAAGAAGTCTCTGGGGGATCATTTCCAAGCAATTGAATTTAGTTACTGCATACAATGGCAGGTGAAATTAGTGCAAAGTAACAGCAGCTAGATTAATGTGATTTCAGGAAATAATCCATAAAAATCTTATGAGGCCTTTAGCAGGTTGTAAATTGGATTTTGGGCATGGGGAGAGAGAAAGAAAACTTAAAATCCTGAGGAAAATAATCAGTCAGTAATGAGAAGTGCTAACATTTTAACACTTTATGCTGAAATAAAATGCTGGAGAAAAAACCCCATAAAAATGACTAACAGTGACTTTTTTAATGAGATGAATGATTAAAATTGTGATTATAAATGTAAATATGTGCCTTCTGCTTTTCTTACCAAACAATTGATTCATTTATCATCAAAGAGCTGCAAATCAATATGAAAAAATTGAAATGGAAAGAAAAAAAAATTATGTCTCAAATAGTACCTATCCCACGCCTGCAATGGGGAATTGATTTTTTCTTAGTCTTGTCATTAATTTTCATTATATATTGATAAAGATTTTTGAGTGGGAAGCAACAGGCCTGATGCCTTCAGTTTGAGGAGTGACCAGCTTGTCTTCTTTAAAAGGACTTTTTTTCAAGTATTTTCCACATTCTTTCTAACCCCTTTAGTCCTTCTTTCACTGGAAATGGGATATAAAGTTTTGAAAAATTGAGTGCAAACCTGTTTTAGTTGTTTTAAAGCTAAGTTGTGACAGAATAAGAAATGTATTTATAAGGTTGGGATTTTGATGAGATCACACCTTTTGTGACATACTTGACAGCTTTCCTACCTACAAAAAGTCCTCAGTATCTTAGTGAAAGTATCTCGCCAGAGAAGTTAGAGAATGGATGGATGAATTTCTCTCTCTCAGCACAGCAAGGAAAAGTCCTGCTTTAAAATGTGTATCTGTTCTCCAAACAGGGACAGGGCAGATCCCTGTCCCACAGTCACAATATACACAGTAAAACAAGGAGAGAAGGAGCCCTTCATTAGCAAATTAGACAGACCATGGGCTGCTGGTCAGCTTTTGTGTCATACATATGCCTAAATTATCTTTCTTCTTCTCCCTAAAAAAACCTGGCCTTATCCCTGTTGCCTTTTGGGGTTGATGCCTGACCTGTACTACCTCCTAACAATGTGCTGGCATTGATGGGGTAGAGGTAGCTGGCACAGGTCAGAACTATGCCAGGGTACATGTGAACAGTGGTGGTGGTCTTGAACTACAGCTCTGAGATGTCTTTTTTTGCTGTCATACATGACTGATTCTGTTAATCTCTCCTGATTGTAGAATGTGAGCTGTTGAAGGCTTAGCACTTCTCTGAAGAGCCCTTTTTATACAAAACTGCTTATTTGCAGATGGTGATGAATCTCTTCCATAGATGGGTAACTGAAGAAGATGAAAAGGACTATCTTTTCTCTTCTTTGACTATACAGAAGTTTAGCATGCCTAACTTAGTTTTAGGCACCTAACTCTATCTTCCTTGCAATGCAGGAGATGAACCCAACTATACCTGTCCTGAAATGCAATTTCTTGAAATTTCATGGGCCCTGAAAATGAGCTGAAACCCAACGTTCTTTGTGATTTGCAAAAATAAATGGTTTTCTCATTGTCCTTTATTCAAGAAGGTTGGTCATTAGAAGGGAAAGCCTTTCATGGAGGCCCCGAGCTGCTTTTTTCAGTCCTGTGGGGGTTAGAGCTGAAACACTGAGAAGGCACTTTAATTTGATGTAGAAGTCATGCCAAACAAAAACAAGGAAGAGCAGCTGGTGGAATAGATCTCAGGGTTCAGGGTGGCCTGCTGAGTCCTTGCCCATGGGTGGTTCACGGCAGGGCTGTGCTTGGACCGAGGACCAAAATTCACATATATCCCACACACTCTTGAGAGCAGACTCCACCTGCAGCAAATAGCAAACATTTGGGCTCAGGGGTGACACAGACTGTCAGGGAGGCTTACTTATTTCTCGCTTGACCTCTTTTTCCCACCAGGGCTTTACTGGTGCATGATTCGTCTGGGAAGGATGATTTTATTATATAGAGAGTTGTACAGTAAACACCTTGGGGTATAAGGGATAGTGAGGGTATAAAATTGATCTCCTTTCCCATAGAGAAATAACTTTGTAAGTATAAAGATATTAGAGATGCAGTTTATGTCAAAATAAATATGGCCATACCAGAGGAGGGAAGGAGGGGTTAAGCAGCTCATTTGCTAGGTTAGTATATCCTGAACAAAATTTCCCTTCGTCTCCAGGTATTTATGGGTTTATCATTTTCAAAGAACGATATTAATATTTGAATGTCTGTTGGAGATAAAAGAGAATGAGCAGAGCAGGTGTGAAAGGGAAGGGCTGAGCCCTTCTGAGACCTGCACATTGCAGGGGTGACATTCTGCTAATGAGGGAAAAGTCCTCAGTACATCACTGAAAGTCTTTAGTAACCAAAAGCATCCCAGTACAGGAAGGTAAATTTACTAGGTGAAGGTTACTGTAACGGACATAAACACTAGCTGATTGTTTAATGGAGTTTTATGAAATTATTAGAGTAATCCTTTCCTTTCTTCCCTCTGTATTGGAGGAGATTGGGATTTAGCTAAAAGCTAGAAACTGATTTTCCAAGTCCCTCTACTGCTCTCCAATTTTCTGAATAAGGAAAAGGTTTTTTGAGGATCAAGGACACAGAAAACATCACTGGGCCAGAGCTGAGCCACAAAACCAGGATCTTCAAAATCTGTATCCCTGCAGCCAGGTGGAGCATTGCACTTGGGACCATCTCCTGGAGGGTCTCCTTGCTGATTGCAAGGGCCCTGTTGACGACCAAAAAGGGGATTTGGATGCATGTAAGAAAGGAAGGAGAGAGCAAAAGAATGGCAAAAGAATGTGATCTGACTAAAATGAGCCTAGGTAGAAGACACAAGTGAAAATGTCAAATAAACTGATTGCTGTGAAAAGGCAACAAAATTTCATCCCAACAGATTAAGGAAGGAAGGCTATGACAAGCTGCACTAAAACCAAGAGGAACAGCAGCCACATTTTTCTGAGTCACAAGAATCTGGAATACAAAGCTGAAAGCATTACAACCAGACCATACCTTCAGTTGGCTCTTTCATTTCTGATTTTATTTCAGAACTTCTAACTGTTCATGTAACTTATTTTCTTGAGAGGTAGGAGTTTAGCTTTCCAAAAAGCTGTTTAAATGCAAAATTTAGGAGACCAGATAATTGAATTTTCCAGTTTACATTTGATCTAATTGTCTCAGTTGGTTATAATGTGAAATGGAAGAAATTTCTATAAGAAAAAACTTAAGCTTTTGTGCTAAAAGCAAATTCTGAAGACTTTTGTAGGCATTGTTATTTTGAGGAAAGAATAAAAAACAAACTACAGGAAATATTTTTTTAGAATAAAGAAGGTAGAGACTGCAGTTTGCAAATAAAAGAAACTATGCAAGAACACTGGAGCCATAAGTCCATGAGTTATTGTATCTGGCATATTTTGTGATGCCCTTATTTTCCAAACGGAGAAAGAGTAGCAGAGCTCTTCCTTTCATTTGTATCACTCCAGTGAGGAACCTTAAGCTGTGGACTTTTTCAGAATAGCACACATTTTCTATTGAGCAGACAGAGTGCCTGGGTAGAGCACTTCTGTCCATGTAGTTTATATGAGACTGGAATTTATTAGCACAGTGTTTTTAAAGTGCAATAAAATGCAGCACTCACATCTCTCTGGGGATCTGTATTATGTAGAGTGTTGTGACTTAAAAAGAAGAAGTGCTGTCATATTGTGCTCTACCACCCAACTTGCAGGAGCAACCGTGGTTAGGTATTTAAAGGAAATACATTGGTATTTTCAGCAGGGCTGAAAGAGAGTTCTTCCACACCAGGGCAGCAATCCATCTGCCTGAAAAGCTTGACATTCCCCAGCCAAGTGGCAAAAGTTCTCTTCTCTAAAAGTACATGGGAGAAGAAAATAACACAGGCTACTCCTCTCTATTAGCAGCACTTCAGCTACCCAAAGGTAGATGTGTGCAGTGCCTGTTGAATGCAAGGTCAGCTGCTAGGTGTGCTGCTAGAAGCTATATCACATTGCTGGTTTCTCAGTCAATCCCTGGGGCTCTGTGGGAAACTGGTGGGACATTCTTCCTGTCCCTCACATCTGAAAAAAAAAAATCTCCTTGAATATAATCCCCACGTGCAAAAGCGTAGTTGAGGTTTAAGAACCACTTTAGACTTCAGTGGTGTTGTGTCTACTGGAATGACATTCATGTCCTGGAGAATTCTTTAGGACATGCACAATTTATCTGCCCTGGATGATTCAGTATTGGATTCAGGGCTGGGCTTTCAAAGTGTTGTGGTGACTTTGCCTTCTGTTCCGCCTTTCTGGTTTTAGCTTTACCTGAATAGAAGTAAACTATTATTAAAAAAGGAAAAAATGGGTTTAGAGAATTCTAGTCTGAAGAATTTCAATGAGTATAAAATATAGGGATGTTATTTGGAGAAAATCTATTTGTGAGCTACTTCTTCCACTGTAATTGCCCCTAAATATGTAGAACTTACTACTGTTGCAGGTTATGTTTGGATGTGAAAGATTATTTTTGGTCAGAAGCAGAACAATTTCTTCCTTTTCAAATTTTTCCTTTATAAGTATTGAGGTAGTTCATTCAACTGTTTCTCTTTGTGAAGATTGAATAGTTTAATTTTTTACAGTTTTACTACTGTAAATACACACACACATGCACACACACACACACATATATGTATATACTTATATTTATTAGTGGCTGACTTTGATAAAATGAAGCTGAAGCCGAGACATTATTCAGGTTTGCTTTGCTTCAACTGTGTCTGCTTTAGTAGTTTTTGATTTAGTTTTTGATGAAGATGCTAAAGAAATAAGATAATGGTTTATTTTCTTATTAAAATCGTGGCAGAAGAAATGAACTTTCTTCTCATTTACCTCCTTCCTGTGAAAGTGAATTTTCTTCTATAATCTCCTCAGCAGGAAAGCATTTAGAAAACTCTGTCCTGGACCCTTGTTTTTATTTGTTAAGGAACCCTGAAGATTTCATTTAACTTCATCTCTGTGTTGCTTCCTACCCTTCTCTCCCTCACCAGTTTCACTGAGTTGTCCAAGTAGAGAGTATCTGCCAGAATGCAGTGTATATCCAGAATATATTATTGTCCCAATTAGTGTATTTTTGCTTTTTCCTTTAGCAAATATCTATAAAAAAAAAAAAAAAAGGCACAGGTTTTCTTTCACTGGTGACTCCATGACTGCTTTTGTGTCTCTACGAACAGTGATTCTAGATCCTTGGCAAATTTAGCTGTGAAAACTGAGGAAAAGGTGTTAATTTGTGCCTGCATCAGTTTGTCCTCTCAACCTGTTGAGCCGTAATAGCTGGAGAGAAAGGAGTCCAATGCTTTTAATGGTGACCTAAGTTAGTGAGCATCCACTTTAGGGGAATTCCAGAAATCCTTCTTTTGCAAGGATTTGTATTAGGATTCTATTTTGTTGCATGCAATCATGATGGAGACAGTTTTTTTTTTCTGTGCTTACATCCCCGTGTGTCTTGGAGAGCATAGAACACAAAAGCAAACAAAGCATTTTACACAAATTCTTTCTTCTGTCTCTCTCAGCTCTGGAAGATGAGCAGGTGTGAAGACATTTTCCCGTTAGACTGCAAGTACAAACATCCAGGCAAGCTGTAGTCAGTTTTCAATCTCCTGTGAAGTGTCAGGTACTGGGCATCATAAGATACTGGCTATGAAGGACAATGCCTGTATTAGTGTTACCTTCTTAAAATCATCTTAGTTGTCCCTACTGAGGTAGAGTAGCCAAATAAATGAGCAATGTTACAGTGTCAGCACACCAAAACTTTGTGCTCAACTGAACTCAGTTGGATCTTTTAATTGTCATCAACATGGTATATAATAACATCTGCTTAAGGATGACTAAGTATCAATTGTTTTAATGTTCTATTAAAATATTAGGCTATTAGTTATATATTCACACACACAATTGACACAACACCTAAACCCATAACCGTAAAGACTGTACAGTTAAGATGTCAGGAAGCAAAAATAAAGATAAAAATTCAGCTATAGTGCAAAGTTGTCCATAAGGAAGCAAAATTTTAATACGTGAAGTATCAGATAACCTTAATAGTATGTGGCTTCATCAGCCGTTCCTTTAATTACAACATGGTATTTAACATACATCAATTGTAAGGTTTTAATCATCTAACCAGAGAAGTAGAAAACATTATGGACATGACTATATTTATACAGAATCAAAAATGAAATTGTCTCAAACTTATTTAACCTTCTCTTCTCTGCCAACAGCAACAATAACAGAAAATCATCTGTGTCCTGAGGTTAAATACTCAGTCTTTCAGCCTGAAATGTGAATGTTTTGGCAGTGCTGAAAGTCTATTAAAGGAGAAGTTTTGTTTGAGATTGTTTTGGAACCAAAGCTATTTGGAGCTCTATTAGACCCCATTATAATGGAGGAGTGCGTGGGCAGAAGTTCAAAAGCAACAAGGTTGCCACATCTTACCAGGGTATTGCTCATCAGCTGAGCAATGGTAACTGGCTAGTTGCACAAACTTACCCTCCCTGGTTGTAAAGTAAAACCTAATAGCTTAACTAATGAGTCATTAAACCAAAGTAATTCAGTGCTTTTGCTTGTATGCCCACAATCAGAGACTGCATTGGAGCTCAAGTTTTAGCGCCAGACACTATGAGTAAGTTTTGAAGTGATTTTGGAGTGATTTAGTACCTAGAGTCACATTTTCAAAGGTGGCAGGGGTGTTTCATGAGATCAGAGACTTAGATCCCTTGTGTCTTGGTGCCTACAATATGTTTGAAGAGAGTCTTTCTCAAGAGGGAGCTCAAGTCACTCAGGCCAGGAGGAAAGTGATGAGAAAAAGCCCTGAGGTTTCTTGCAGGGAAGGGAAGAAGTGTAGGAAATGACGCAGAGGATCCTGACCAGCTTGTGTGGTTGGTGAACTTTGTGCAAAGACCTGGGGAGTCTCCAGTTTCTTATTCAAGGGAGAAATTCACCCAACATTTCCCCTGCTTTGTTATACCACAGCTTGGTTTCTAAACCATTCAGACACTTCAAAAAATGCTGTCCTAAATGTCCACTCCTACTCATTAAAATCAGTGGGTATCAAAGATTTTTGGTGGGAATGGCAGAGAGGGCCCTTACGAAGTGGCACTCCCCTTGCTTGTGACATGAACAGAGCCTGTTGAGTGAATGTGGTGTTGTGTTCATTCCAGGGCCATCTATTATTCTCTGAGTAACAGAAAATACCATTTATTTCCATTTATGCAGACCATAAATCAACATGATATTAGCAGCATGTGATCTAATGCTGCACAGTGTGCATCAGCATGAGAAGAACAAATCTGTTCAAAGTTCTGGAACACTTAAATGTCCCTTTTTCACTCCCTTTTTCTCCTTCCCATTGTTTTAAAACCATTTAAATAAGACCTTCTACAATCATTACAGGGTGGGCTTTTTCTCTCTGGGGAAGAAGAAGCATTGCTGGAAGCTGCTCTCTTCTAGTTTGCAGGGGAGGAAACTTTTTAACATCTTACTGGTTTTCTATTATCAGGAGAACAAGCATGTTGCAAATCAACCTCCCAGATGTGGTAAAAAAAAAAAAAAAAAAAAAAAAGAAGGATGACATTTAA